>PNEQ01060550.1:41288-70978 GCA_003012365.1 Medauroidea extradentata | reverse complement strand
ATCAGTCGTGCAGGGATGGCGCGAGAGTAAGGTTAACAGTCGTGCAGGGATGGCGCGAGAGTAAGGTTATCAGTCGTGCAGGGATGGCGCGAGAGTAAGGTTAACAGTCGTGCAGGGATGGCGCGAGAGTAAGGACGACAGTAGTGCAGGGAGGGCGCGAGAGGAAGGACGAGTGTCGGGCAGATGGGGGAGAAAGCCTCGAGTCCGTTGGCGTGACTAAAAGAGACATAGACTTCTTTTTTCTTCTTTGCCTTTTATCACAGGCAGTAGTGAGGTGATGGGTGTTGCGGGGTTACGAACAGGGCCGAGTTTGTTCGTTATAGATATTCCTTAATGTTTTCGTCAGTTTGTTTCCTTTTTTTTTTTCTAAGCTAATAACTGGGTAGAACTTAGCCCATACGACAAGTCGGACGGAAGAATCATGGTAGCTAAGCGTCTGTCGAAAAGTGAATTTAAATGCAAATTGCAATATTCTTATTTATTTTTGTAATACTGAATGGTACCGCATTTTATGAAATGTAATGCACCTATATAAATAAAGATAACTACTAATGAATCTGGAGTGTCTCACTTAAAGTTAAAACCTGGCTAATGGTGTAGAGAAAACTAATCCAACTGAGCTATCCGGCGCAATTCACGAAACATAACCTCAACGCCCACTACAGTGACTACAATAACCACAGCAACACGCAGCAGACGCAAGAGGACGCGTCACACTACGACACACATCTTACAATTAAGACATAATTATGAGTACGAAAAACAGCCAGAAAAGCTAAATAATTGCATCAAAATTTACTTACGACTTTACTGTCCTGGCCAGCCTTGGAAAAATCCATACAGATAATAAATACAGGTTCACAATTGAAAGACGATGTTAGCATATTACATTGTGTACATTTTTTTACATTTACTGTGTAAGACATATTTTTAATATGTGTGGATACATTAATTGTTCTTGTTTAAACTACACGGCTCTAAAGTCACCCACATATTTAGTTCACAATGTTTGTATGAGATAATGGTATGATACATGTTACCTTTCAAAATTATTTTTCTGTTTGTCCAATAACTGCCTACCATCTCAGGTTTGATTATTTAACTATTCAGAGCCATGTAAAGCTATATGAATTAACAAAATCAGAAGACAAAGCTACAAAATTTGTAAATGTGACATGAGACTACAATTATGTGTAGGGCCTACAGTTTTTTTTATTTGAGGATTAGGATTAGTTAGTCTTCATAAAGAAAGGGCATCTGATCATAAAATTTAATTTAATGCAAAGCAATATTAATTACAACATTTAAAAATAAAAAAATTAAATACAGCAAAGGTGTCAAGAAAGCCAGGGTTACTGACTTGAGCTAACCTTCAATTTGGGCAAAGTTAGCAGTTTACATATGTCATTGATTACATCTGATAATTGATACAACCTTTTTATTAGAAGAATATTGTTTTTTTGGAGGTGTGAAATTCCTCAGCCTCCTTTCAACTTCCAAAAGTAATAACGGTTTCATATTTGTGTAATGTGCCTATAGAACAAATACAAATAATTAATCATGCAAACACAATCACCCCTCTGCTATCCCCGCATGCTCAACTAATCTAGCACTTATCAGTGACCTTGGAACCTACCTTCCACAGTGCAGTTCTTTCCCGTGGCATCTAACACTTGGCCAGATGGACAGCTACAAACAAAGTCCAGAGTGTGATAGTTGAAAATACAGTCATTGGAGCACTGGCCGTTGTTGAACTGGCACATGTCAATCACATCTGCAAACAAAACGACCCGTTTCAAATGCCTTCCCACACAAAGGTGCACTTAATTTGGCAGAGCATAAGATACACCAACATGCATACTAGATTAGAGCTGCAACTGAACCAGTTACACAGTAAACAAATAGCAGACAGATTGAGCATTTTTGTCACAGTTTATGCTGCCAACATAACAATGTAGAGGATTATTCTCTTCAAAGAAAATATTTTAATAACTGGTACCACCTCAAAAAGTACATGATTAAAACAAAAATTGCCACTAAACATTTAAATAACAGAACATGCATTTTAAAAGCTATTAAAAAAAAAGTTTTCAAAATATGTTACAACTTATATCATTAGTTAATTTTTCTCCTTCTTGCTTTTGTAATTAGCATAGAGCTGTTCAGTATTATAGTCTGTACTGTATTTGACCAAACATTATACTGTAGACATAAAATCTCATTTATTCATTTATTTGTCTTCGTGGACTATACTTATGTTACAGCCAATAGAGCACTACTACCGAAACATATGAAGAATTTTGTGCGGCAGACCATCATAATTTTAAGACTTGAATAACAAATGTATTTCCCCAATTTTTTTTAAAGAGAAAGGGGATTTAGGTTCAAGTTTTATTTTTATTTAGTTACGAGACCATAGACCCCTCATTTTGCGCAGATATATTTGGTATGGATTTGATTTTTCCTGTTTGAGTTTCAGAGGGTCTTGGACAGACAATAAACTATGACAACATAAATGCCTTTAAAAGAACCAAAGTGAATCTGATAACTTACATCCAGCTCTTATAGATGCAGTTGGCAGATGGTACTTTCCAAGGTAGCCATTATGTTCCTGCAAATGATTTTCCAACCGCCTTCGTACATCGTCCTTCTGAATAGGATCAGGAGGATTGCGGAGGCCAGACTTAAATAACCATCCAATACGGAACTTCACCACCACACTGCCAGGCCTTTAAACATGTAGTACATACATATAAAATTACGACAGCATATACAGAAAGGTGTTGCTTAAAGTTATTATTGTGAATAATGTCAACAGAAATACTTTGTTTCAAGTAGTAACAGTACTTACGAAAACTGTAGGACCTTCGTGCTAATATCAGCTGCACCATAATGGAGAGACTGGTAGTCAAATAAGGCATTCTTCAACTGAAATAGAAGTAGTCCAGTTAAGAGTTAAGTTTCTCGAAATTAGTAAATAATTTAAAACAAATACAAGATCATTTATTTCTACAAATGTGTGATGACTGTATAAAAATATAACTACAGTATAACCCTGTTATAACATTTTTCAAGGGACCTGTGAAAAAAAGTGTTATATGCAGGAAAATTTTATAAGCAGGAATCAATATTTTTAAACCAATAAATGGATATTACTCAAAAGTAACTTAAAATTTGATAGTTTATGTACAGTAAATAGGCCTATAATGAGATTAAATGCAGCTATAGTTACTGTGCCATCATAAACATAATTAATACATACATTATGTATATAATTGAGGCTTTCCCACTTGTCTTCTGTAGGTTCATGCTCGTCATCCTCAGGATCACAGTCTTTAATATCACTGTAATGTACACTTATGATACTTTCTCAGACATTAATTTGTTTTTTACTGTTGTTCTTAGTCTACAGCTTAGTTATTTTATCCAAAATAATACAGTTAAGCAAAATTTTACCAGAGTTGTGGTTAATGTCTGAGAAAAAAGTGACGTTATATGCAGGAAATGAAAATACAAGTGTTGTTATAAGCAGGAAATGAAAGCATTATGTTTTATGGAAAAATCGTGGGACCAAATAAAAGTGATGTTATATGCAGGAAAATGTTATATCCAGAAATGTTATAACAGGGTTCTTCTGTATATGCAAGCTATGTTACCACAAAATGCTTCTAAATTTCAGGATAATCCCACAATAAATTTACAGGATATACAAACAACTGGTAGTCTATACAAGTTTGAAGGTCAACAATATTTAACACCTTCAGTGCCAGGTTTTTTTACAATGTATGCAAAAAATATTCACAGTTTTTAAATGTATTGAACAATAAATGTGTTTTTAGGCAATAAAAATAGTCATCTAAAAATAAGTTTTTATTTTTTTATTTTTTTTTTAATATTTATTAAATTTATTTTACTACTAATTTACAACCTGAGATATCTCTGGTTAAATTTCAAACAGCATGTTACTAAAAAAAATGCATTAAATTAAATAAATGTGAATATAAATGGATAGGTATACGAATGAAACTGTAGCCTATGCAAAATTATTATTTCATACACTTAAGAATTTTTCCATATAGGAACATATTAAATATTTAATTTACTAAGCTTTTAATACATATTAACAACAGGCACTTGCCTCCTCTTCCAGTGAAGCTGCTAACATCTGGAACTGGTTCGAATCTGGCCTACTTAGCTCTGGGTTGAATTCCATGTCATCTATGATAAATTCTCCATCGAGCACTCTCGGAACTGTGGAAAATAAATACAAACGGAAACAACATTTTACTAATTTTTTGCTGTATTTGTAAATACATATCAAGGCAAAATATAATGTAAATTCTATAAAATACTGTAGTTTGCACTAAATAAAACCAATTTTCCCCAAGAATACAGTGAGTGAGTAAGTAAGCGAGAGTTTTTGTCAGTGCTTAACATTGAGGTCTTTAGCGCTGGTAAGGGGTGACATGAGGTGAGTATGAAGCAGCGTCTTATGAAGGGGCGGGAGAAACGGGGGAAATCCTCGAGAAAACCCGCCGACCAGTGGCATCATCCGATACGATTCCCACACCAAGAATACAGAATGCAACAAATATAATGTCTCATTGTACGGCAGCAATAATACAGTTACTAAGAGAACTTGAGTGCAGCTAAAGTGTGATTAATAGAAGACCCCAACAATATGCTAGCATGGAACATTTTATTGAGAGCAACAAGAAAAGTTGAAAGCTCAAATCAGGGCTGTCCAACTACAATTAAGGGACTCACTTGCCTGGTGCAATCTTGCATGTTAAAATTGCCAAAATGAAGCAACAACAGACATCTATGTTTGTTCCTAGTGTTCCATTGCCTATTACATGCCATGCTGAACTAGCATGCAGATATTGTTGTAAAGTTCCAAATTCTTATTTGATACGGTGAAATATTTTATCTGCATGCCACTTATGTAATATTTTGGCACACTCGTAAATCATTGTTTCAAAAGCTTCCAAGTCAAATTTTAGTGAAGTTTTGCACTTTTCAGAATATTTTTAATACACTCGACGGTTCTAGCACTTGTAAAACACTACAGTATCTTACAAGCTGACACTATACCTCTTATCAAAATAATACAACTATACTCATGAAAAGGTTTGCAAAAGAACAACAGAATTATTGTCTTCCGCACATTTGTCACAGGTAGGCGGAATCTGGTGCCAAATGTGTCAAACCAAAAGGTAGAGAGCCTCACGGAAAAGTAAACTTTAGAGACAATTGGGTTAAAATAGGAATGAAGATAAAGGTTTTTACAGTCTGATTATTTAAGATATAAAACAATAACAGTCATAATCAACATCGTCATTTAAATAAATGTGTGTAGCAAAAAAAGTATTACCATTTTTTATCATTGATTCACATAGATCCACAAAATATTGCATTATGGTCAAAAACAAAAGAATCGAAATAGTACTCAGAATGATAAGCAAAGATCACCTTTATTTTAGCAAAGAACATCTGTTTTCTTGGCATATAAACACAAAAATACCACTTGCTGTCAATGACCCAACTATTGTACAGCCTTAGCCTAAACCAATATTCTTTTAAAATACAAACAATTCAGTCTGCATGGTTCTAAATCATCTGCAAAAACAACCTCACATAGCCCTATCATACTCAAGTCCAACGACAAAAGAAGAATTTGGAACTAATCTGATAAGTATGTGAATTAATGAATATTTAATATAGCATAAGTGAATGATATTGGTGACAATTCCATTTGAGCTCACTTAATGAATACACTACCTAGCTTTATGTAATCTATATTCACTGTATTTAATTATCAGTTAAATAGTCTTTCTTGCTTTGTAAATTGTGTTGGCAACACTGCTGAGTATAATTTGGTTTAGTCAGTTGCAGTTCCAGTACATGTACAGTACGTATATAATGGCGATGACATAGCTCTGTATAGCACATACATATTATTAGCCATACTAATCTACTTTTCCAGTGTCAGAGTTATTTCTTTCACTGTGAATACTATAGTAAATTACACTACAAAATCTGTATAATTGTGCAGCAACTATCTGCACAAGTTTGGTAAATATGTATTGAAAAATTTACTTTTGTTTGAGAGAGAGTGCAAAACACATGGATGGTGTTTATTTGTAAGATAAACTACAGTAGTGGTTTTAATTGTGTTTTTGTGAAGATATAGTTAAACTTGGCTTAAATTCTCCTGTGGATACTCTTATGATTTCTGTGGAATTTACAATAAAATTGAAGGATTATAAAAATTTGTCATTAAATGGACTGATTTGTCACTAGACAGTTTTTTTTAATGGAAAAACTACAACCAACTTCAAATGCCTACCATAGTACTGATTCATCTCTGTGCTGGGTGGAGTTTCTGGTTCATGAGATATAAGTGGTGGTGGAGAGTAGGACGAAACTTCCTCTGGGAACACATCATTGGATCCTGCCTCGAGCACCGGACTAGCAGAGCCACTGAACTGCCTGCTGGTTATCGCAGCATCACCAACGATGGCCTCTTGTTGGCTGAGTATTACTCCAGCTGTAAGCAGAAGAGGTGGTCACTGTGGCAGCCTCGAGGACCAGACGATGAACTGACTAGTAACTGTATTACTCAGTGCTGAAGAATACTCACTGGCTGCTAGGGCTCCTATGACTATTGCAGCTGCGACAACTACGCAGCAGATACCCATCAAGATCAGCCTGCCCCATGACTGCGACCTCCTCTTATCTTTGGTCACGTACAACTTCTCACCTCTAGGAAGAGAAGCAGATACAAACTCAAATAAGCTCTTTGATTTCATCTGATCACAACAGATCAGAAATATTACTGTGGCAAATCAAAAACTATAAGTTATCAGTTGGGAGTAAAGTTATAAAAAAATAATGCTAATGCAATCAGCTGCTCACAAGCTTTTTGATACCACTGCTTTCTAAACGCCTTCAAACCAAACAAACATGCATAGCTTACAGCCACCACTTATGTATGGTAATTCATTAAAATAATTGCCTCTTTATCTTTAGTATTTAAATACATTATGTAACTGCTACAAAACAATGAAAAATAACTTTTTGCAACAACTTTACAGAAATAATTTCACCAGAAAAAAGTAATGGTAACCTATCCATTTTCTGTATCAAATTGAATAATCTCATAAATTAAAACAAGTACTATGTATATGTTCAATTCATTTTTACCAAATGCTTATAAACTGAACATTTTCAATATTTTAAAATCCTAACTATTGTATGAAATAATTCATTTTCAGTTAATACTTTAAGCAAGAAAATTTTTGTATCTTAATTTCAAGCTAGAACCTTCAAAAAATGTAAGTGTCGGTCAATCTATGATTTTATATTTTGTTTCCACGCATCGAACTGAATTTAGTTGTAATATAGAAGGGAATGCACCTTTAAAATTCCCTAAAATAACTAAGCTAAGCATGCTAACCAACTAGATGATGACAATTCCAGTAACCAATCTGCCACAATTTTACAAAGCAAACAAACACCACCAAAAAACTGAGCTTAAAAAGCATCATACTTGCACTAGGATTTTGTGTTACTTTTAAGATTAATGCACAGAGTCCTTTTCTGCAAGCTCTGCATAAAACTACACCTCCATGTTTAACACTTTTTATTCATAGCGTAAAATGTGAATGCACATATTCATGAGTAGGTATCTTGAAACTGTATGTATGTATATGTATGTATTCCCATACCTATACTTAAAAAAAAAAACACAAAAAAAAAGTACAATGATACAAACACCAAAGAACAAAATTGTCTACCAAAGTAGGAATTTAAAACAGAATGAAAACAAAAACCAATAAGCTTGAATCACCATGTCCTCGGAAACTTAACTTTTGAGAAAAATATTGTCTTCTTGTTTCTGATTTGCCATAGAATATTTCAAATTGATAAGAACAACTCTGTTCAGAAAAAAATTACTCCCACTATAGAGATAAACACCTGGCAGTATACACAAAGCACGAAATACTCCATTATTATTTTAGCGTATGTATGTACAACTTAAGAGATTGTTTTCTGAACAGAATAAATTACAGAAGTCAACAGTCTACGCAGAGGTTAGTAGCAAAAGCAGGAGAGTAGTGTTAGTGACGACGTCCACAGTATTGCACGCTCCCCACACGCATGCACCACCGACCGGACCCCAACTTTCTCGTGTCGACCCCCATGCAGTGTTAACCCAACCACGTGCTGCCAGGGAGACAGATGGTGGCTGACCTCGCCGACTTTTGCATCCACTCGTGATAGTCGACGACGCCTTCCAGAGGTTCGGAGACGGACAGCCCTGCCCGGTCGACCCCAGAGCTCGCGCTCTCCGGCAGGACGAAGGTGATGCGGGGCCGGTCGGTGCTGTGGACAGAGGGGGGCGTGCAACAGTGCTCATAGTGTGGGTGTGTGCAGAGGACAGCGAGCGGGACAGCACAAGCATGCACAGGCAACACCTGACCACAGTGCCAGCATATTTATACACTCCTTACTGTACACATTGTCCCAAGTTGCAAAGGAGTTGGACGTGATGCAGTGCAATGTGAAGTGCTGTGTGTGTACCATAGTTTGCCGTGTAGTCAAAACAAAATAAACAAAGAATTGCAACTAGAATCAAAGTGGAAACTGTACATGCTAACAACATAAAAAAAAAAGTACATCCGTAAACAGACACTGCCAGAATGTTGTTAAATAATTAAATATAAAATAAAATGTTGTTATTAATGTTATCTGAAAATACAATTTAGGACACAGCTAATTTACTTGAATACCTATGGTTCATTGGCTTTTGTAAGCACAGTACAAAGCAACAGTAGGTAAATACATTTTGTACTTGAAATTACATTTAAGTTGATTACGTACATGTTTTTTTTTTTTTTTTTTTAATTTTTTGGTATTGTAAGGTGGGTTTCACAGTCAAACTGTCACAGACATATTATTGAAAATGGTTGGGTAACAGCCTGATCAACCTTGCACAACTTCACACTATTGTGATTTTAAGGTCTCTGAATTCTAACATCAAGTGGTATGTTAGTATGAAATCCTGAGAGCAATTTGTATCGTAGTTGAATAAGATTAAAAATCAAGGCACATTTTCAGACAATCCAAAATTATGTTAAAATGTTAAAGCTTGCCTGTGCGGCCTCAAGTTAAATATTCATTTAGTGTCCAGCTATCATTATCAAGCATTAATCGACATATGCAGAACATAAAATGTTATAAATTTTTGCTGATAAAATGTAAGAGTTCCTTGTAAAAGAATGAATGTTAAAATACCGCATAAAAATTATGAAACTTACCACTTGTTGGGCCGGTAATTAATTGGATGCAATGCAAAAATAGAAGTGCTGCTTATTTACTTTAACACAGGGACAAATACAATACAGTCATCCATTAAAGAAACTTTCACACAATGTTTAAAAAGTCACTACAAAAGAATATTTACATTTTAAATTTCTACATTTCAAGGACACTGGTACTGGAACTCCATAGGAATGTGGCATTTATATCAAGTACTGTCCAACAGACTTATAAAGTAATTCCGTTACCAATTCTTTACAATCATAAATGCACAGAGTGATTGGCATAAGCATGCATAGTTATTTGTAGCAGTGTACAAAAAAGCAGAATATGTTCTGAGGTAGTATGTAGCTATAATAAATAAATTAGTGCCACCATGATCTCCATAACACCACCGTTAACTTATGCAAGCAACAAAAGGTCTATCAGCTATGAAAGGTAAACGCAGTATCAAACCGGGCAGCTATAGTCAACATTTCAGATATATCAAACAATGCATTAACTGAAATACAAACAAAAATTAATAAAAATAAACTGACTTGTAATTTTAATACCAAATACAAAGATCCTGATTCTGTCAGAAAAATTAATGAGAAACATTCCCGTGGCGTCATTAGTATTTCATTTTAGGAGGGGACAGGCACTGAATAATGTAAATTTGCTACCAAACTACAAAGGTTTGTAACAGAAATACTGTTTTGAAACTGTACTAAATCCTCAAGTTATGTAGGCTATTCTTTTTCACATGGAATTTATTTCACACTTGGCTAGAATGAATTTTAACGTAACGTCTGCTTCTGAAATTTCCAACTAAGTGTGTTTATGTTATTTATATCCTTTGCACACAGAGGTACAAGTATAAAATACTAACAAAAATTGCAGGATTTGTGGAAGATGGGTTTCTGTTTACACTTTAATAGGTCTGGGTCGGTGGCCATTAAATAGGTTAAGGGTGGGCTCTGGGAAGGGACATGTCACCCGTGTATCCCCCATAACTACATCATTGCCAATGATTTATCATTATGCGACTATCACTGTTATGGTCCATTTATATCATTTGTTTCAAAGGATTGTTGCCATTGGAGAATTACATTACGACGTACACATAATCTGAAGTTTACAATGATAATATGCTCAAGAAGAGGTGAGCAGAAGAATGTATTGACCAATTAAAATACATTTTGAGATACAGTAAACTACCCAGAAGATGAATTGGAAACCTATAATACAGTATTTTGGAGGTTCTTTGTGGCACTGTTTTGTGAACAAAATGATGACTAATCTTGCTACTCTTAATTTATGTAACTGTGCTAAAAGTATGTAATTTTCTTTTTGTTAAATGGAGTTCTCCTGGTGTGATAATTCACCCATAAATAATTACTGTTCCTTGTTTGCATCTGCATAATTATAATCAACGTACAAAAATGGTAGTGTGCAAAATAAACATTTCCATCGAAGGATTTACCTTAGCAAGAATGACGTATTTTCCTTCATGCATAACTGTTTTTTTTCCATTATTTACATGAACGTGTTGTCCATTTACAGTGTGCATAACACATCAACGCCCTGTGCAACATTATACTTTACTACAGTAACCCAATACACTGCATGTGCAACATTTACAGTGTCTCGTACGTGTGAAGGCAGGCTCCACGAAGGGTTCACGAAGGTCGCATCAGACGCGAAAGTTACTTTTTTTTCCCCCGACAGTGGTATAGACCGCGTTGTCACCCTTCAGCTGGTTCGACTTTTGCGTGTTAGGTGCAGCCTGCCTTACCTCATGTACTTGCGGTGCTCGTTGACAGGCACGAAGTACTCATCGTAAGGGTCAGCATACCCCTCGCTAGTGTCCTCCCCAGGCTCCTTCTTCACGGGGATGCCGTTGAGACCGATGCCGTTGCCGCTGCCATTGTTGGGGTTCATGTTGACTAACTCTAGATTGACAGCCTCGGCCACCTCCTTGTCCTTGATCTCCCCATCTAGTCGTAGATCAGCCAATCCCCCATGGGACCCCAGCACCACCGCAGCACTGTCAACTCTACAATAGTCAAACACAATCAACATTACACTCAAAGACATTATCTATTTCACATTGTACTGCTCATAACCTACTTTATATAGTAATCTAAAGAAAAAATTGTACATTGATTACGAACACACTTATTTTTTAAAGTCAACCTCCTGTGTAATATTTTTTGTGGTTTCGGCAATGACCCCAGACCATTTTTATTCAAACATTTCACGTATTAGCCTACTTCTACTAAAACTATTTAATTATCACAATTTATTGCTAATAGGGTACACTAAAAGCTAATATACACATTACTTGCCATTGAAAGTAGCTGGTTGACTGGAATCAAATATTTTGATTCTACTGCTCAGTTTATTGATAAGGTCTGAAGTTGGGTCACATTTATCAAAACATTTTGGTATATAATAATCGAAAATAGTGCTAACAAGCATGCACATGTATGAACCAACATATTTTTGGTGCAAATAAAATTAATTACACTAAACAAAGTTTCTTCATGTGTAAAACAGTAAACACACCTTATCAAATGGCAGAATCTGTCAATGACCAATAAACTAATTGTTTTAAAGGAAACTTATCTACCCGCTGGATTAAGGACTAAAGTTCCTACTACTAAAGTTCCTACTACTAAAGTTCACATGCCATACAAGGAATGGTTTTAAATTGGCACCAGTAAAACAACATGCAGCCTTATCAACTTTCACTTTTCACAAATAGTGATGCACTCTCCTTTTCCCATAGCACTTAAAAATGGAAATAGAACACTCCATCCAAACTGTCATTTAAAAATTTGTGTAAAATCTTATTTAGCTACGTGTGAAGAACTACAATAAGTAAGAAAGGTCAGCACAAGGCCACATTTTAATTTTTGTAATTTCCTCCACCCCCTACCATAAATCCCTAAAGGTTATTACTATATTAGAGCATTACATCATTGCGGCTAAAATATTCATGTCTTAATATTCGAGAGAGTGATGACTGTTGAGATTCCAGCTTAACTCATGTAAACTAGCCTACTTCTATGAAATAATTATTCAGTTAGGGAGCTGCTTGCATCATATTTCCATATTCTAAATGTTAGTGTTAAATAAAGTTCTTTTCGGATTGACTCTTGTTTTCATTGGTTAGAAATTTACTAATCTGATTTTGTGATACTTTTATTCAATTTCAAACTTAAAATATGAGTAGTTTTCGAAAAGTAGGCTGATTGAAGGTGTATAAAATATATTTTGCATTGTAAAATTGATTTATCCTCATTTAATAAGCATTTTTTCCGAATGTCTTGTTTCGAACACACAACAGGCTCACATGCAACATAAAGTGCTAAGATAATTCGGCATCCAATAGGTATACACAGTCCATGTGCTCCTACTTTTTGTCATAACTTATTTGGCTGCATTTACTTCGAGTCCTAGATGCAGAAAATTGCTAATCAACACTTTACACAAGCATCACCTAACAGGTGAAAACTTAGTTTGGTTAACGAAAACTAAAATCTGCTACGTAACATGTTTTGCACACATCTTAGAATACTGACGTACAGCCACACTTTCTTGTTTCTAGAGAGAGAAAAAAACTAGAAGCTCCAACCACATTGCAGAGAAATGTACACTTGGGATGGAGCTTAACTGATGGGTTTGGTACGCTTGGGTAACAAGCGGTCTGAGGCAAGCTGTTAAGCCGAGTATGTAGATTATAGGTTATGTCGGCAGATGGTTGGAACAGTTCACTCCCACTTGTCATGGCTGCTATTACGAGTGTTTGAGGTGCCCAAACTGACCACAGGAAACAAGGTACTTCCGGGTGCTATTGCTGCTTTCGAACACTTGGCAACCTTACCAGTAATCAATGGTTTTTAAAACACTTGTATTGTTGAAGTTTAATGGCCATTATTAATTGTCAATCATTACTATCATTGAATACTGTATTTCCAAATGCTATAGTGACAAGCAAATATTTTAAACACACATAATTGCAACACTACGTCGTCCCAGGAAACTTCACATATGTAGTCTGACCAACAACATAAGCAGATGATTTTAAGCAAATAATTAGCCAAAATTGAACATAATTTGTTTAAAAAATTTTGGCTCAGTAGTACAAACCGTTTTCAACACAATTCACATTAATATTGTTAATTAACAACTGCATTTCAAGAATATCACAAACTTTGCTGCCGGATTGAACAAAATTACATTTACATAACTAATAGTAAAGTTAGACAATGTAAGAAAATCTTATACCAGATATGTTTTAAAACTGTGCTCCAGGCACTTGAATCTCCAGAGAAGAGACTCGTAGTTCTTTGCCCTACGTGTTTCTCAGTGATGGAGGACATTTCTGCAAAACTTATGAAAAAGCTGCTAAAACATCAATTTTTCACAAATTTTTGATCACTAGAAATAAAGCTTTAGAGATTAGCTGGGGGCCAGAATTGGGTGTAAGCACTTTTAACGATTTGAATACTTATTCATTAACACACATCTGTAGTTAGTCTATATCATGAATGATTGCACTTTTCTAATTAGTTTAAGTAAAATATAAATGTGAATGGAAGTGAAATGTTCATGATATTCCAGAATGTGTCGGAAATCGTGAGGTTGTTCATAAATTACCGGGCGGAACTGTAGGTGTTGTTTGCAGAGGTTACACGAGAAGACGCACATTCACCTGAATAATTGTTTGTGTTATTTGTTACAATGTGTCATTTACCATGTAATATTCATACTTTATTGTTTATGTATCAATAACTACAATTTTGTTTTACGTTAACGTGCTTTATCATCAGCCGAGCGAAGTGGCGCAATGGTAACATGTTGGACTCTAATTCGGGAGGACCCGGGTTCAATCTCTGGCGCCCGCCATCCTGATTTAGGTTTTCCACGGTTCCCCGAAATCGCTCCAGACGAATTCTGGGATGGTTCCTCAACAAAGATAATGGCCGACTCTTCTCCCAGCCCCTGTCATTGTACCAAGTTGTGTGACGCTGTCTCTAATGTCCTCGCTGTCGCCGAGACATAAAGCCCACTTACCTTGCCTTACCTTTATCATCAAATCAAAAATTTATTTAAAAGTGTGCTAAAATTCTATTTTGTAGAAAAATGAATGCCTGTTTCCTCAAATCCACAGCTAATGTTGCAGATGGCAGAACTTTGAGAACAGAATTATCAGATTAGTGTACTTGGTTGTGGGGTATACTATACCCACACTGAGAAGTATTCTGATAGAAAGCAATCTACCGATGCTCTGTGCACAGCTCGGCGACCCAGTCAGGCGGCCACCTGAAGGTTGAAGGAGATAAAGGAAGGGGGAGGGGAGGACTCACCCGTCGTGGGAGGCGAGCACGTCGCCGTTGTCCTGGAAGGCAGGGTTGTCCATGCCGGTGTGCTCCTCGGGCTCCTCCTCGTGCAACCTCTGCTGCTGCTGCTTGTCGTGGTGGTCCACGGCCAGCGTGGCGCTGTCCGGCGGGCCCGTCGAGTTCATTGTCGTCGCGGCCTGCTCTCAGCTCTCAGCTTCTGTCCGCCGCTCCGCACATGGGGCTGCAACGACACCAGCCCCGCTACTTCTAACTACCTCCGTCACACCTTGCACAAACAAGACTTACACTTAGCGTAAGTACACAGTCGCAGGCTTATTACTTTTCTAGTCTCTAGCAAGGTAGAAGTCAATGTGTGTGGCATACGTATATGTCCGTTAATAACTGTAGGAACATGGTTTCTTTCCAAGGAAGGTAAAACACTATTATCTGTAGACGTCGCATTTTACTTTAGTCCTGCCGAATGTTATTACAAATAAAACATTTGTGAAAACGGCTTTAAAAAAACATAATTTTTAAGGCGTTGGCGCTCAGTATTCTCGATGCAAAGGTGAATAGTACATTTTGGTGTCTGTAGTTAAGTCCTTTGTTTTTTGACACATGCAATAATAAATGTACTGTTACAGACACAATATGGGTGATATTGAACTACAATGACCGCGATCAGTCGCGACATCACCTCTATGCGCAAGACGCTCAACTGGCGTCCGTCTTCCCCTGGACGCCTACCAGCGCGTCAGAGGCTCACAAATGATGGAGACATAAGAGCGAACTTGAAACGCACATCAAATGCCGCATCGCCTTAACGAGCCAACCTCTGAAATAACGTGCAAGGTTCACGTCTGTAGCAAAGTTCAGTGCATTGGCCTATCGAGATCTGAATTTCAAATACATCCGGTTGGTACATTTTGAAGTACGGCAGTCTAAAAAGGCCGTTTTTAGCCATGTTGGAGGGCTTAGAACTGTTTTTTTTTTCAGTTGGTATAATGTATTAATAATGAGGTTCCGACTTTGTATGAAGTATGTTTTCTTTTCGTACGTTGGCACAATAGACACACGTGGAATTGTTTAGTAGAAAAAACCTGTTTACGAACACACTGCAACGCAGTAGGCGGCCGCCTTAAGGGGGATGGGTACCTGTCATCTCCGAAGTCTTAATTTTCCGCTGCATGTTCCGTACAAAGAGTTTATAAATAAATATATATTATATATAAATATATTATATATACATAAGTTTTTCCGCCTGACAAGGCACAGATAAGTACTATCAAATTTTTACATCTGCATTATCTTTCTTAATTGAGGGGGGTAGAATGAATGTGAAGTAAGTCACTAATTTTAATACATTCAGGTTATTGCATACTCGCTTTATTTTTCATGTCCCACGTTTAAAGCAAAATTAGTTAAGTCGGGCTACCTTCGTTAATAAGTTAACATTTTGGATGATAAGAAAATAATTTTAGTTTTTTTTTATTATAAGCTCCTACGCAAAATACTTTATTCTGCAAAACTAAGCCATCCTGACATACTTCTCTTTCATTCTAACCCTCTCAATTTTTGACTAGTAACCTTCCAGACGAAGGAAGTAATTTTTTTTTCTGTTGTTGGTCACAAATGTAGTACAAGCACTAGTAGTCAAGCAATACCAATTGTATACAATGTACGAAGATAAGTCATGTGCTTGGCAATTTTGTTTAAAATTGTGTTTGCGTGGTAGGTATTTTCTTCAAGACACGGTTTCGACTAAAAAGTCAACTAACAGAAACTTTGTTGATAACACTATTAGCTAAATCAGGGGCCACTGACAAGATTTCCGGTCCCCTGCGCGATTCAGTCTTTATGACCCCATACCATTCCAAATCTCACCTGAATTTAACATTTGTTTTGCTGCTGAACAACACAGGAAGCTACAAAATGTGACACGAGACAAATTGCATGAAGGAAATTTTTTTTCTAAAAAGTTTTATTTTATTATTTTTTAGTTCACTTCCCTGGGACTTGGGTCCCTCATAAGCTCGGAACCCCTGGGCATTTATCCCTTTTGTCCCCCTCTCCCCTCTCGACGGCCCTGGCTAAATCCACGCTATTTAAGTTACGGTACTGTCTTAAAAAAAGTTAGCCAAAACGTTGACACAATTTTCAGCAAAACTGTGCTACAGATTTTTTATATCTGTCCTCGTTTAGGTTTAAAAATATATTATCGCGAAAACAATATAAACGGGGGGATGGGGCATGGCCTTAAATGCAGTGGTGCACGGAAAACAGAAAAAAAGTGTTTACCTACACATTGTGCCTTGCATAGATGGCCACTGGTTGCCTACTAGTTACCTGCCCTGAAAACTCCGTTTACGAGGCTTTTGCGACGATTTTAAATTCGCGCACACTTTCAGCACAGCATTTATTCTAACACTTTCCTTTCTTGTGGTTGCCTTAAAAATATGCTCTAGGGAGCTTAGTAAAAAAAATTAACAGTTTTAAAATACATACTATGCAACTAAAAATGTGTTCATAAATTGTATGTACACTGGTTCACTACTTTAAAAACAAAATGCATAACACGCAACAATCTCCTTAAATAATAGTTGAGGCGTTGGGCGGAAGAAAGGCCTAGTCACAAAAGTGGGTTGACACGCACACTAAGTTACCGTAAAACGCGGTGATTAGAAACACTGGGGAGAATAGAAGCAAAATTAAAAAATTAAATCTTAGCTTACACCTTCAGCTTAAAAATAATATAATTACAATGAAACTACTTTTTGTAAGCTGTTTTAACTTGCTTACCTAAAAATTGAATTTTTAAAACAGAATTTATACCAAAAATTTAGCTTTAAAATTGTGTTTCTAATCACCCCGTTTTAAGGTACGTGATTGGTTGTACGAACAATGTTTAGTAAACAGCTGATGCTGTGTCAGTGACCGTTAGTCATAGTAAAAAAAGATAACGCATTAGAAAATTTCGAGGTAATCGTTAAAAATTCACGTGGATAATGAACATTACCATTTTTGCCTCAAGTCAAATAAAACAGCAAGTTTGTCGCTTAGAAACGAGATGTAGATATTAAACGTTTACTGGTTATTGAACATACCATGGAAAATGATTTAAAGTGACCTTCGGGAATGGGGCTCCTATTCAACCTTACGCCTCAAATTTTAATGCTGCAGATTCAGACTATGTAAATACCAATAAATGCAACTTAATATTAAAGTATTAAAAACTTGGGTAAAAATTGTACAAGTTATTGCATACGTAAACAACGGTTAACTTCTACCACGCAATGGTGCTATGAGCCTACTGGTTGGGAAACGAAGGGATGATTGGCCCTTACACTCGGCGCCCATGAGTAGAACTATTTTAGTGTGGAACTATATAACTGTACGACGAGTTACAAACATCTCCTTGAAAGGACCTGGGACGTGATTACAATATATCTCACTACGATAATGTGAAGACCGAAACGCCGTTATGATTTATCCCATTTACATTATTTAAGGCCATTTAGTTACTACTGATTTTGGGATAGTTATTTGTTTATGCTTAAACGAGAGCAGGAATCAAAAATCTCCCGGCAGTTTAATTAAAAAGATTTTATTTTCAAAGGAAGAAATTATACTGCTTCGACTAAAAAGTAAATTAACCTGAATTTTGTTAATTACATTTAACTAAAACCATAGTATTTTAAGCCTTGAAAAAATCAGCCAACATGGAGAGGACGATTTCAAACAAAACTGCCGGACAGATTTTGGATATCTGCTCTCGTTTAGGCGTAAAAAATTAATATCGTTAAAAAACTGGAAACTAGACACGGCGTTTTTGCTAACATAACTTAAAATTATAGCCGTACGTTATTACTCTTCAGTCGAAATCCTGCCATAAAAGTGGTCTGTCACCACGCCTTTGGTCGAGTAGGGTGGCACCTTGAAAGAAAGAGAGAACAAAAATCCTCTTACATTCATGAAGACGCAGCTTTAATTCTCAGTCCGGCCCTCCTGATTTCGGTTTTTCGTCGTTTTCCGGGTGAATGAAGGGATGGTATCTTAATATAGGCCATGACCAATTCATCTCCCAGTTCCTGTCCTTGTGTGCAGTTGTGTGTAACCGTCTCTAATGAACTCGCCGTCGAGGAGATGTGGTTCCTATTCACGTTTATTTTGCGAATATTGTTTTAAATTCCTAAAAGGGAACAGATATCGTTAAGTTGTCCCCTATATATGAAGACCTCGGGAGTAAATAATGATAACCATCATTTCTGTAGTTTTCAGATTAGGTGTAATAAAGCATATCAAATCTGGACAAAAGTGTTGCATAAATTTATCATATATTATGTGGTTTAAAATAAACTATCAACGTATTTTGTAATTAAGTATTTCTTTTAAATATACGGATAGAAATTGTTTACTTCGGCTGTATTACAATGTGGGTTATAATTATTTACCCTCGAGGACTTCATGTATGTTACAAATTGTTTTTATATGACGCCTAGCCCCTTCAAGACAAAAATTGATAAATTCTGGTTTAGGGGGATGCACCCCCTCCCCACCCGAAATACACATGTTTTGTATCCTCTTATTAAAATAGCTATCATTATATTATTCCACACCAGATTATGCTAATACTTATCAGCCTCCCCTCCCCCCAAAAAAAAAATCTGGAGACGCCACTCTCTGGCTAGTAATCTACTCGAAAAAAATTAACTAACGCAAAATTATTAACCTTTTTTTGTTTCGAACAATTTAAACTTTGAAGTAAAATCAATTTCCAACACCTCTATGCGCCGGTTTGTATCCATCTGGTAAGAAGAACACTTCGTACACAGACTTTACTACTCGAAAAAAATTAACTAACGCAAAATTATTAACCTTTTTTTGTTTCGAACAATTTAAACTTTGAAGTAAAATCAATTTCCAACACCTCTATGCGCCGGTTTGTATCCATCTGGTAAGAAGAACACTTCGTACACAGACTTTAAATAAATACTAAAAAATACGACGCGGTGCTTTCTAGAGGCGACAAAGACGCTGCGTAGTGAATATGCCGCAGTGTGTCCAACCACTGCTTGTTGGTTGGGGAATTTTTCCTTTCCCCCAGGCCTGTCCACACATCCTGCTGATCATCGCGGAGAGCTAGAAAGCCGGAGGAACTCAAGAGCACTTGTACATGGCGAGAGCAAACATCAAGAGCCCCTCCTCTCCCTTCCGCAACGTTAAACCAGCGTGTGGACGCATACATGTCTACCAGACCTTCACTCTAGGTTGTTACCCGGACAGTCAATGAAAGAGTGCCGCTGGAAGCCTGTTTCCAGGCTTTCTTTCAAATATTTGTTAACCGTCCGCCACACAAATAGGCTGTAGATAGGGACCCCTGAATTTCGCGAAAATAATTTTGCCGCCTCACTTTGTTTCAGTGACTCACGTGCAGCTCTGTAGTTCTGCTTCATAATCAGTGATTGGACGTCTTAGCTCTGACGTGTCTTAGAATTTTACACGCAAATCACAGACTTGTGAAGTTACAGTAACGTTATTGTGATTGGCGAAGTCAAGTGAGAGACATCACTTCAAAAAGACACGCTGCCAATAACCATGAAGTAGAACTGCAGATGTGCACGTAATGCACTGAAACAAAGTGTGGCAAAATTCTTTAAGCGAAAATCTGGGGTACCTACACCAATAGATCTCGTAGTTAAAACAAGTATCTCTGTCGTAATCAAGCGAAAAACTGCATTAATTTATTCCCGGTAAACGTATTCATTTTTTAAAGGAAAGGTATTTACGTCACACCTAAGCACTTTGCTATGTTGTCATCGTCAACAATCTGCCTGCTGTAAATACTTTTGTTTGTCGGTAGGTGTAACACATTTTACGGAGTGTCGTATGAAAGAGAGAGAGAGAGAGAGAGAGAGAGAGAGAGGAGAGCTAGAGTTTGGTACAAAATAGGAGGGGGGTTGAGGAGTACAACAACGTATTTCACCGTAAAAAAATCTTGTCACCCTCATTTGATACAGGTTGATTCTAAAATGAACTTTAATGGAATAATATCGTACCTACGCCTATAAAAAATACGCTTATGAACACGATATGATGAGTAATTTTGGCTTAAAATTTAATAGAACTTCGTCTACGATACACTGTGCTAGGTTTATTCTGTCATCCTCGCTTACATCCACGTCAAGTAAACTCCAATAACTAACCAGTCAGACTTGTTATGGACTTCATCGGAAGTTTTTCCCCATGGCGTTCCATGACGTCATAAATACTTCACCGCCTTGCTTCTGCCAACCGTAAAGATAATAGGTAGAAATTTTGTCATCAACAGTGTCCCGGCATGCCTAAAAAAGGAGCTTCGGAATTGCATAACTGCACTAGCAAATCACCTTCACCTTAACGTAGAAATTTTAATGCGCAACAGCAAAATATATACATCCGTATACTGTAGAATATTACAGACAAAGAGTTACAAGCAATGGAAGGGAAAGAGGAGTTCCTGGCTGTGTTGGGGAAGACTGTATAGACAGTTCAATATAAAGAGAGCTCTGTTAAAAAATCTACTTAGAAAATTAATTTTTGTGACATTCGTCATTAACTTTCCAAAGTGTGTTTATTAGACAAACGATGTTGTTTAAACTACAAATTAATAGAAATATAAAATCTAGCTGAAAATAAAAATTTCGCAGGGCCAGAAAAAGTGCCAACTTTACCGTGAACAGACCCACGGTGGCGTGGAAAAAACCGACCTTGACACCAGCAGCCGTCGATCTGGGACGATGGTTGTCTGAAGTGTGACGAGGAAGTGACGGCTAGGGTGAGAGGGGGCGGGAACAATGCTGAACTGCAGGCATAATTACGATACTGCGCACACGTAGAAGTTATTGTCTTACTCCCGTGGGTGCAATTAGCTGCGAAGGTCTTTCGGCTCGTTAGCAGAAACTCCGGAGTCGCTGGAGTAGGAGACGACACATTTCCCAGCGGCTGAGGCGCGAGGACGGGCAGATGCCTCGAGGCGGAGGATAAGGGTGACAACACGCACATCCCGCCTCGCCCTAGCCTCTAGACGCAGGCCACTGAACTGTATTCTCGTCTCACCGATAGCTCACCTCTGTTAGACATTCACTGATTGCCCAATAATTTCATGACATAATACTAAAGGTAAAGAGGTATTTACACGCATACACGTTTCATTTTCAAGATCGTGCGCCTAAATTTTCGTACCAAAAAAGGACAGCAAAAACGCCCATTTTCTTACGCAAAGATGGCAAGGTAAGTGGGCTTTACGTCTTGTCGATGAGGTCATTAGAGATGGCGACATACAACTTAGTACAGGAGAGGAGCATTCGCCTGGAGTAACTTCGGGAAACCATGGAAAACAGAAATCAGGATGGCCGGATCCGGGGATCAAACCCGGGTCCTCCCGAATGCGATTCCAACGTGTTACTGTTGCGCCACCTCGCTCGGTTTACGCGGAAATGGGGTTCAGGATTTTGGTCCTAACGTATTAAAACCTATGGGACTTTTAACATTCACCTTACAATTTTGTATACGTTAGTGCCTGCAAAATTGTAATGCCTACTAAAAGTTTTGTAACCGTGTTAAAATGTCATGTTAGAGAGACTTGCAAATATGATCTGTTTAGCATGTGTGATGTTTTTAAAGAGATCAGCGGCTATTTTCTTTTCGTAGATCAGTGAATTGAAGACACTTCAACAGTGCGCATAAAAACGCGGATGTCGTATCACTACAATGTAAGTACTGTGACTCAACTGTCAGGAAGGCGACCGTTAAAGTTAATATTCACGTTAGACTGTGGGTAAGAGCACACGCAAGGATTGCTTCAATATACGGTAAGTGATTCTCATGCTGTTAATGTTTGGCTGCTTTGGATAAAATAGGAAATATTAACGCTTGTACGGTGTTCTCACAAAATCAGAAACTTTACCAGTGACTTCGTGATCTTAGAACGTTTCTTGCAATAGAGGTCACGGCCGTAGGATACTCGCCGGGAAACCTGACCCCCTTGTTGTTTGGCTGCAGTTCACCCCAAGTTACCAAGAGTGTTGGGCCTCTTTGGCGCTGCAATCAGGACGGTCGGGCTCAAACTCCGCCCACTTCCCTCCCACGTTTTTACAGTGTTTACATTATAAAGATGAACTATTTATCAAAACGTATTGTTTTATCAATTTATAAAATACTTCCATCGCACAAAATCCTAAAGCTTGGCTCAAGCAATCATAATTTACTTTCTAATGTAAACACTTGAAAAAAGTGGGCGGAGTTTGAGCCCGACAGCCCTAATTGCAGCGCCAACGACGCACAACACTCTCGGTAACTTGGTGAACTGCAGTCAAACAACAAAGGGGTCAAGCAAAATACATTGTTAGATAGGCGAGTGTCCAGACCTGTTCATCTACGACCGTGGTAGAGGTGAAGAGTTTTGTTGGATCTATGTTATTGCTACACATTGTATATTAAATAAATATTTTCAATGTGTCGTACATCCCATTGCAAAGATAATTCAAAGATCACTTTCACTAGCAACATTTCAATTTGTCATTCTTGATGTTACTTATAATCCTCAATTTAAAGTCATGCTATAGGTCCAGAGGTCATCCATTTAATTCCATACACGATCGTCGCCATAATGTAACTGTACGTTAACAAAACGACATGTTTTTAGCGTTAAACATTTCAAACAGTTTTTGTGGTCTAGAAGTATAATATTAAAAATAAAATTATTTAATCAATATGCTGCGATTTTTATTTACTAGCTGCGATTTCAAAATGATCGGCAGCTCAAACTGACAAACTCAGTCAAATCTATATAAAGGGCGAGAAATCAATGACTGCGAACTGCATATGGGTGGTTCGGGATAAAGTGCGCACTTTTGAAACCACTGTTACTTTTCTCTATTTAAATTATTTATGCTTTTCTGCCACGTTCTAATATACATAACTAGAGACCGGAAAAATTCGCCAGTTCACTGACCTGTAGGCTAGCCTTCAATAATATATATTTACTGAAGCAAACAACCGTTCCTAATTGGCTGTTCGCTGACACAGTGCTATCACGTGACTTGGCCTGCATTTAGTTGTTTATTTATCATTGGCTTACCGCCTTCCAGTAGGTTTCAAACAAGACTGGGGCCAATTGCGCAACTGACAAGAACTTATAGTTGTTTGTATGCTGGTTTGTTGCCTAAATGAAAACGCTAATTTTTCCGGTCCCTATAAATAACGCAATCTAAGTAACAATGAAAGTGTATAGATTGTACGACACTCAAAAACTATTGAACTATTGTCCGAGGTCACGATAAACATTTCATTTTAAATATTATTCTAGACAACAAAGTCTTCAAAAATACGCATTTTATCGCGAACCGCCTATAGGAAGATAACTACTGAGAGTGGGAGAGAGAAAGAGAGAAGGCGAAGGTAAGAGGGATAGAAGAGGCGCTAGAGAGCTTGCAAGTTTTGAAATGTATTTCATGAAGTATACTTTGCAGGTGCAAGTTTTGTTGTGTTACGTATTAGTGATAAATGTAGCTAGAACACATAATATAAATTGTGTGGATTTAACAACTATCGGCTAGCATGACAAACGACACGTTGAAACTTTTATATTCCTCTGTAAGTACGAAAACACCACGAAGTCACGAAATAAGCATTCAATGAACGAATAAAAACTTTCCGACACATTAGTGGTAATGCGAAACCGGTCGCAGTCGTGGCAATTACAACTTCAGTTCGTAATTATGCCATCAAGGCTTGCGATACGATTCGGATATGAAATATGTTTATCCGTAGTATTCGGTTTCAGTCATGAGAAAGCCAAACTTCATAAACTAAATTTCCCACTTTGATAGCTGAGACTTTTCATTCATGGAGTTAGAGATTAATTTTCCTTATTTATCCATGTCTGTACGAAATATCCAAGTTGAATGTCTTCAGAATAGTACAATCGGGCAAATAAACAACTTTATCTAGATTTAACTAATCTCTTCTCTTAACAGAAAGTGCAAAATTCCTGGACTGTTAGGTATTTGGTTCACAGCAATTATTTTTCTAGTGAGATATTCTGCATAAGTGTGGGAGATTAATATCACATCCACGACTAGGCCAGATACGATACAGGCGAGTGGTCATGTTTTAGGAAACACAGCTCAACTCCAGCCACTCCGGTGGGCGCTATGTCGATGTGTGTGAGAAAGCACGGGTGTCAGTGGGTTTGTGTCTTAACCGGTCATTCAAGTCTCCGAACTCGGGCCGGCACCCACCCTAGTTGGCAACCACAAATGGCGCGGCCGGCCAACACGATCGCCACTAACCGTCACATTCCAATAAATTGCTCCCTTCTCACCTCGCCCCCTGGTTTCCACCTGGCATTTAAAATGCCACGTCGACACGCGTAGTTGCCTACGTAGGTACTTGTCAAACTTTACTCGCATTCCTGTTGTATCGCATGGCGTAACCGTGTATGATCTACGTGACATGGTAACACTAACGTCAATTTAATTGAATTTATCACCCTCCAGTTCATTTTTAATTACCTGCATGCATTATACTGTACATAAATGTTATTTACTTTACGGACTCGTTTAGAAAAAAAATGTTTTTACTTCGCAATAGCGCCTATGACGTTATAATAACTAAATGCGACGTTATCTGCTGCAACACCATAACAATAACACTTCAAGCAGCACACAAATATGTCGGCGTAATATATACGCAACTATATTATGACTGCAGGAAAGTTCACTTTACGCACGTCAGTGGACAGACTCAGAGAGCCGCGGTGGTCGATGGGGTCGGACCTCTCGCCTCCCACCTAGGCGATCCGCGTTCGATCCCGAATTTTTGCATGTGGGAAACTTGGCGGACCACGCTTGTTAGAAACATGATTTTCGGGCCTCTCAAAATGGCTATAAACGGGGTTTTTTAGACTACTGTAACTCCGAAAATATTACCCGAATTCGTAAAGTGCAAAGCGAAAGGAATGCGTTGGTCTTTACTTTTACACTATTCAAAAATAAAATATTGTGGTCACCGGTTAAAGTCCCGTAGGAAAAAGATTACAACGAAAACCTTGCACGCCAGTTTGGCGCGCTGCGAATAGAGGCGATATAATTCTCGTCGAGCATGGGGCACTCACTGGCTCTTATCGCTACGCTGTTACCACGCGTCAAATGTGGAAATTCGACACCGGCGAAGACTCCTCTTAAAGTCTCAGTTAAACCACACCAGTCAGGTGTATCGGGGATTGTACTGATTTATACCATTCAGTCGGAAATATGTACGTAGTAGTACAAATGTCGATCTTCATTCAAGCTGAAACGCACACGTATATGACTTTTGTTTGTTCCAAATTAAGCAAGGAATAAACCCTGTGTGCCGGTAACTCGTCGGGAATCATTCTTCATAAAGAAATTTACATATGTGATATTCCACTGCTTACGACGCACGTCAAACACAAGAAAAATTTTGCTAGATACGTCAGCATTCTGAAAAAATGACAAAGGACTCTCGGCAAAGCAATCTCACCAGTGACTTGCGAAATAGTCCTACCGACCCCTCATCACCCTCTTTCCGTACTGTTTCCTGGCCACCACAACAAACCAAAGATGCGCCTGTCTATTTAGTGGTTTTACTCCAGCCTGCGCGCGAATGAGTTTGCAATAAATGAACCAAAATTACACACTTGGAGTTGGACTTGGAGTTGACGTAGAATTAAGATACAAGTTACTGAACACAAAACACTTTCCCAACAGACTAAATAATCGTCGTCTCTTAGAGAGTAACATCCGTCAACGGAAAAATTCGCTTACAGATGGCCTTGAACTTTAAGACGCTACCTGATGAGGTACGACCGACGTAAAAAATTACTCTTAGTTGACTCGACTCAGCATATCAACGGCTGTGGGCAAATGCTGCAGCCAAAGGAGTCTCTTCCTTCACACCTAACAAACAGCATGTCTTTTTGTCTTCACATTATTTCAAGAACAGCCTCCTAGAGCTGATGTAGTAACTAGTGTAGAGGATAGTATCCAATGCGATCGTTTGGAAAAAATTAAATACCCGGAACTAATAAAATGTTTACAAGTAGCCCTACGTCTTTTTCTCTAATTTTGAAATATAATTTGCTACTGTTACAATTATAGTTTATTGATCCGGCTTTCAACATCCTGCTGAACGAAAAAAAAAAAAAATTACTCGGCGGAAAAACTAGCTTCGAGCAATTAAGGAGGATCAGTACCTGCCAGCTTCGAATGGTTCAATGTTCGTTGTATATACCATATAATGAAATCTATTAAAATTTCCGTCTGAAATGACACTTACATTACCTTCTGAAGTGTCACCAAACTGTCACATAATCACTAGGTACCTTTCATATTTTATTAATAATAACCTTCCGGAGGAAGAATACCATTTATTTACGGATGGTCAAAGCAATAGTAGTTGAGCAATGCCAACAGTATACATTATAAGAAACTATTATCACTGCCTTGTCGAAGCATTTAACATTACAGAAAATTTGTAGGCCAAATTAAACGCAGAAGTTACCTTATTACAAAATGGTGAGCACTAAGTCCCCTTAAGCTATTTTGAATATCGTCTAGTGGTAACAATTTCTAAGTGAAACTAAACTATTTTCAATACGGTAGCTGTTACTATTATAACAAAAAAAACACGTCTTAAAAGTTTCCCATACAAAGTCTCTACAAAGTAAAACCCAATAAAATATAGTCGAATACACATTTCACTAATAGTGGAGGCCGCTGCGTGATATTCAGTTCACCAAACCACTGAGCACGTATAAAATCACAGGTGCGCAGAACCACGCAGACTTTTAAAAAATTGGCGGAAGGGAGTGGATATGAAGGAGACGAAAATGTACAAGTTCATCCCACCCTCTCCCACATTTTCAAATAAACATAAATATTTTACACAAAGTACACTAGTATTTAGAGTCAAAGTATGCGAAACGCTGGCTAGTCCCACGTAATCAGTTAACGTTTCGTATGTTCTTGATTTTTCGCCACTATTCGCTATTCATGTAAGTTATGAAGGGTCCCCCCCCCCCCCCTGACCGCAACCGACTCATAGTACAGCCCAACTGATGGGATCCTATTAAAATGTATTGCGCTAGTGTCTCAACACAGCTCGTCAATATGCTTAATGGATGTTGGAGACGAGAGCATGTCTTCACTCCGCAGAGTACATAACAAAGAGCTGACGGGCTCTTCCAAACATTCGACACATTACGAACTTTTTCAAATTTTCCTAATGCGAAACAAAATTCGTCGATTAGATATGATGTAAGTAAAGACGAGAAACTCAACTAAATTTCTTAGTATCTTGTCTGAACACAACCATGCCTCTGAAGAACAAGCGTGGGGGCAAAAAAAATATGTGAGTGAATAGATTTTGGTGAGCGCTTATACCATAGAGGTATTCATCACTAGTGAAGGGTGACTTGATGTGAGCATGGAGCAGCACCGGAGGCGAGTGGAAACGGAAGATCCCAGACAAAGCCAGCCTACCAACGGCATCGCCCGACCCGATTCTCGCACGCAAATCCAACCCGCAACGTCTTGGCGGGTAAAACACGTGGACGCAAAGGAAGGCACACATGCACAACAATAACGTTATCTGTAAAAGCGTGTTTTTCTAACAAACTCGTGTGTTGGCGTTGAAGTGTCTCTGGCATAAGCAAGGTTGTTAAACATGCAAGTACTAATCTTAAGAGCTAACTTACAGAATTATTTTGAATAATAATCACACAAATATTGAAATATAATAAAATCATCCACATGAAACTGTACGTACATACTATTAGTCCAATTAGTCCAAAAAATCGTCAAAAAAATATAATCATACTTAAGACAAAGAAACAAATTAGATACATATCAATATCATTGACAATTCTATTTGACAAGTCTATGTTGTTTTTCATACGTCCTATTGCGATTGAACGTTTCTTTCTGAACACGGTGGTTATTCGGATTCCCTCCCCCTTTTTTCCCGCCCCCCTGCAAAGAAAGGATTTTAAAAAAGGGGGGGAAGGTTGGAAGTGCAAGAGGGAAATTTATAGGTTCGCGTAAGTAATTTTCCAACGTTGTTAGAAAAAAAATAGTCGTTCCTTCATACGTGCGTGCGTTCAAATGCTCTACTCGTTAGCTTCAGGATTCTGATTGGCCTCTGCCCGTACAAGGCAAAACATGATCATAAGTAGCTGGAGTCAACGGTGCAGTATTTCAACAACTACTACTGCCAAATACAGGGTTGCTGAAGAGGCGAGCTGTCGGGCCGCGAGTTATACAAACACGACCGCCTTGTTTGCCTGTCGTCAAGTGCACGTACGTAGCTTTCCCTGCGTTTACGAAACATCAGACATAGGCGGCTCTTGTACCGCGTATTTGCACATATGCTAATACTTTATTTGCACCTTCGGGTTTCACCTTTTCTTCAAATACAATATTCTAAAATTTGCCACCGACTACCACGAACTTTGTTTGCACTTTCAATTACATATTCCTTTAAGTAAATAGAGTACTAAAGACCATTGTAAAATATAGATGTTATAAAGCCGTTGCTGTTGCGGCGTCGAAGATATCTTCAGCACAAAACGTACAAAGATCTCAGGATTAGTTCTTTCGAAATATTTTCTCGACGTAATGGTTGACTTAAGTGTTTTGGATTTAACTGAAGGCTTACTTACTTCTACCACTAGCATAAACACATGTATGTGTGCACAGTTTGTTTAGTCTCATCGTTGTGTCGTTTGCTGTAATTCTGTTTGTGTTTTTTGTTTCGTCTCATCGTTGTGTCGCATGTCAACCTAGGTTTTTTCTGTTTGTTTCCTTGATTTATCTGACCAGATTCCAGTTTTGGAATTTCATGTTGTGTATGTATCCTGATGACTAAAGCATACTCTGCTTATTTATGTTTTCTTGTCTTATTTTTACTTTTAGTTTTCTTGTGACAGTCATTTATTTCGCAATGGAGTATGTCCATACAAACAAATCCAGTCAT
>PNEQ01060550.1:27353-41188 GCA_003012365.1 Medauroidea extradentata | reverse complement strand
ATTTCAAAGATCAGTTTGAGGCAGGACGAAGTATTAGCTTTGAATTGCGATAGCTTAAACAGAAGTGTGTAAAATGCGTTTTCAGTTTGTCACGTAGATATCTTAGAAGAAATACTAACATAAAAATATACTTTAAAATATTTTTTTTTTTTTAAATAACACTTAACAACTTGTTCAAACACATGTCAATGTCTTATTTCGTAATGTAAAGTAGTTATCGTATTGTAAATATTTAATTTTAAAGTCGATTTTTCAGGATAGCATTACTACCAGTATACAGTAACTTTACTGATAAATTTAAAACTCGTATTCGACTTACTTTTTGTTAGCCCACGCCGCACATAGCAATTACACTTCGTCCTCGCTCACCACGTACGAATAAATACGCACACGCACGTTTCGGCTCTCATTTTTTGGTTCAGGATAATTTATTCAACCATCAATCTCCGCATGTCTGAGAAAATTAAAATGCCTCGCACAGTACGAGTGCGGATTCAATTTCCCCTGCGTATCAGTCAATTTAAATAAAGTGCCCCGCCATGGCGCGGTCTGGTTCCCCAGAAGACGAGCCGTGTTACCATTCATCTCGGGCAGGAATGTGCTTGGCCAGCCGTCGACTGCGATGCCCCATTAACCCACATCGACGCGCTCCTGCGGAGATCAACCATCTGAGCTCACGCCACTTGTACCTCGCAGTATCATCCCCTTTCTCTCTTACCCTCACAGTACAACTTTCACAGAGCAACAACTCGTCGCTGCACCAGAGAACTTGCTTCCATTTCACGCGTTTTGAATTGGCCTTCGTTGCCGTCACAGCTAAAAAACAATTCCAATAATTCGTCATTTTATAACTATACCAAACACTGTCCAACTCTTACACATTACAATAATATTATTTTCCCACAAATAAAAATATTTTTCGGTTCCATAATTTACGCACATAACTCATGTCAAAGTAGTCAGTTGACTATTTTCGCTACTTGCCCAAAGTAAAAACTATTCAAATAATACGAACGAAATAATTTAGAGGAAAAGTAAATGTACTGAGATACAGAATGACACCTTTTTAACTTCACATAAAAATTGTTTGCATGAAAAAATTCTTGAATATACTTGCACTTTGCATACCTTTGAGTGCCTGTATTAAAATAGTAATAATAATAATAATAATAATAATAATAATAATAATAATAATAATAATTCTACACAAATTAACAGGGATGTCATTGTGCAGTTTAATATATTTACTTCCACTCAAAATTATTTCATTCGTATCGTTTGAAGTGTTGTTTGGGGACGTATCAAAAATAGTCAAATATATGCGCTTGTACGAAGACTATGGAACCGAACAATATTTTAAGTTCGGGAAATTAATATAATGTGTAATTGTAGGACAATATTTGGTACAATTATAAAATTACTACAATTTTCAGTGCATAGTGCTCCAAAATGAAGCAAATACATCACTGACGCAGAACTATCAGAATGTATGAAAATTCAATAGTTAAATCATATAAAGTTATAGATATTCTGTGAACTGTTACGTTTTATGACTGTCAGACGATATGTTCGTTATTTATTACTAAACAGCATGTCACGATGTTTTCGTCTACTGAACGAGGTTAATTGTTTGTTGATCACATGAAAATGCTATTTAATGTTTGTGTGTGGCAGTTTATTAGCGCCAATAGCAGTTTTGATTTCCGGGTGAATCGAATGTGATGTGAAGCAAACTGAACACATTTATGTACCGGTACGTATTTCGTAATTGTAATCGAAAACGCCGTACGCCTAGGCAAGCGCATGAAACGTTTAGTTTTCTTATTTTAAAGACACCTACATGTATTTATAGTTTGCGGGATGTTTCAAGAAAGAAATATAAAATGTGCAAAAGAAAACACAAGGAAATCCGCGCAGTAAGCCAATAACGATAATAGACACACTTGATTTTTTTGCGGAAATTTTTTGCACCGACTTGATATGAGGTTTCAACCCTCGGCGTCTTTGTGGTTCTACCCGCAAATCACAGACGTGTGTTATAGCAGTTACCTTATCCTGATTGTCACAGTCCAATTATAGACGTCACTGCACTAGGACACGCTGCCAATAACCGTGAAGTAGAGCTGCAAACGTGCACTTAAGACACTGAAACAAGCCTGTGAAAAAAAAAAACTTATCGGGAAAATCAAGGGTTCCTAATCATGGACATAAAAACTTGCCTCGCTTGACGTCGAGATCAGCACAACAGCGACGCCGCACTTACGGCACCGAAATTAAGGGGCCTCCCTAGATAGGCTGGGTTCTGTGTGTGAGAGGCAGGAGCATCCAGTAAGATTGCCACTAACCGACGTGTGTAGTGCATTATGGCGCTCCGCGCAAGCTATTCCGATAGCGTGCAGTGCTTTACTACTATCCTTTTTACTATGGGGCTTTAAGTGGTGATCAATGAAAAGTCTAACGCGTTTCTATAGTTGCATTTTTGAATCCGGTTGTTATTTTTCTAAATACGGCAGTCTGGAAAACCCATTTTTGGCAATTTTGAGGAATTCGAAAATGATGTTTCTAATTAACGTGACGAATTTTTTTAACTATAGTGACGTAGTTTGAAGTGTGTGTTCTTTTCGTAGGTATACAAATTTAACTTGCGTTAAATAGTTTCATCAATAAAACAATAGCCGTAACTCGCTGCAGGTCGTTTGAAGCGCAGGTAGGAAGACCCTTAAAAGAACGACAACGAATATCGACGGCGATTACAGAAAATCTGTTAGCATACACGAAGGGTCACATGACAGCTCAAAATATCAAGTTTCTAGTTAATGCCCCTGAAAGGACAAAAATTTGTGATCTAGCGGCTGTTCCCTAAAAACCTATAGCAGATGACTCCTAAGAGAAGACAAGAAGGCAGCGCTAGGACTCAACGTTTCGTCGACAGTGAGATCCTTAAAATTGAACCAGTTATTAAGAAATAACATTGAGAGGAAACCAGCAATGGCCTAATTTAAGAAAACAGTCCCAGTATCCGTACAAAATATTATCGGTAAACCATGAAAACCGGAATCAGGAAGGTCAGAACGGAAATTTAACCAAGCTCCTCAGCTAGGCCAGTGTTAATCACTGCGAAAGCCTCACTGTACCAAAAAAAAAAAAAACGTAGGAATCATATATTGCAGTGGCGTGGCGTGGACACATTTCAAAGGAAGAGATGCCAGATCCGACTATACACTCAAGAATTCGTGATTTGTACATGCATGAAGGACTCAACCAATAAGAGTATTTTCCTGTTAGTGAGTCGGTGTGATTGGCCAGTTTGTTCCTCTTTAGTGGTAGAAGAATCTCCCTGTCCCTGCCAGTCTAATCGTTGAACATACAACTCAGACGGTTTCATAATGTGGAGAAGTCGGGAACCAACCCGCAGCTGATCGAGACCGGATGGCCGTGGTTCGGGGCAATCGGTGTGACCACTACACCACCGCGGCCCCTCAGGTGTTTGAAGACAAGGAACAAAGGGTGTTACTAAGGACGAGGTTCGGATCCCGTGAGAGGGACACAGGGTGTGCAGCCAGGAGGCGGGCCGAACCAAGGTCGACAACATTCCCGTCAGCCAGGGCCGTCCTGGCGACACACGCTGCCGTATCGTGAGACTACAGCCGCTGGACACACGATCTGTAGGTGTCTACTCTACTAGGTCACGTTCTTCGATTGTTTTTTATTCCAGCTGCCTTGACGAGAGCGAGGATAAGGATTTTATATATATTAAGTTCCATGGAATGTCACCTTTCGCTGCATCACTACCGAAACAAAATTGTATGCCTACAAAAGGGAAGAATACTGCTACAGGAATTACAAGGAGAAAAAAAAATATGAGCAGGAGTTTTCGAGTGATTTTTTTTGGCGTTTTCATGGCATTAAAAAAAAAATACATAAGAAAAGAACGTGTAGCAATGTGGGTCACACCGAGATGAACAAAAAAAGTCAGCGGAGGTATATACTTAGGTTCGACGGGTACTGAGTACATCTCCGGGGGGGATACGGTGGTCGAGGGGCCAGACCACTCGCCTCCCACCTGGGCGATTCGGGTTCGACTCGCATGCGGGAATCCTGCCGGACGATGCCGCTGGTCGACGGGTTTTCTCGGGGATCTCCAATCTCCCCAACTAATTCATTCCGGCGCTGCTCCATACTCAAGTCACGTTATCCCTCGCCAACGCTTATGACCATGCTCTTTGGTTTCTACTGGTTTTGCGATAACTATTTTTTTTTTAAACTTAAACGAGAGCAGATATAAAAATATCTATCCGGCAGTTTGGTTTGAAATGGTTTTTTCCGTGATAGCTATTTTTTTACAAAGCAAGAAATTACAGTATACAGTTTCGACTTCGACTAAATGTCAATTTATTGCCTTGAAAAAAAAAAGGATCAGCCAACATGGAGAAGACGACTTTAAACAAAACTGCCACACGGATTTTTTATACCTGATATCGTTTAGGCGTAAAAAAATAAATATCGCTAAAAAAATTACAAGCTAGAGAGCATGGTCTTAAGTACTGACCAAAAATCTCTTCACGCCAGGACTCCGGGGTAGGCAGTACCCCAAACACATGTTTGTCCAAGGCCAAACATCAATGATCGGTGAGAATTCACAAATCGTAATCACTATCATATTTCGCAAGATAATTCTAGAAACTTCCAGAACCCAAAACGTGCCAACAATCAAATAAGTACAAACAAGCTTGGCATATGATATATAAGATAAAATTAAAACTGAACATATAGTTTTAATTATGCAGTTTTTTTAGGGGAAACAAAATGATCATTGAAACAACTACAGTGCATTTATAATTTTACTTTTTCTTTTACTTTCTCTCCACTTCGTATTCATGTCATGTTGGTCAACCTTTATTTTGGATGGAACTGCCAGAGGTTATATCGTAGTTAGTTTGAATTGAACCTTGCTAAATACTAAATACTCGACAGTGTTTGAATATAAATACGCCAATTACCTATTAATTACTAAAATTAGTATTCAGAACTTCACAGTTCAAAAGAGACATGCTCTCGACACGCTCCATAGATAGTAATACAATTGTTCTGCGTTAAACTTTGTTTTTACGTCACGGAGAATATATTTTTATAAATTCCACACGTTTTAAGTTTTCTTTTCAAAACATAGTCATAAAAAAGTGAAATAAAATTTTTTAAAGCAGCCTACGCCCATTTTATTTTGGGTAGGAATTGATTACTACTTGATCAAATTATATTAAATTTCACAACAAAGAACTTGTCGAAAATGTACGAAGGTCAATCCCATTAAGCTTAACATGCCACCGTATATTCTTCAAGGACATCAGCATAACTTATCAGAAAGTCCACTAAAAATTTCCAGTTATGGAAAAATTTACGACTACATTTTTCTTAACTCACGAATAACACGCGCAATATCGTGGTGGAAACGTTTCAACAGCCTTTACTGAACGCATTGCCCCAAAATAGTACCAGGCGAACAGAATACATAATAGAATGAATCAGGACGTATTTTAAATAATTACGGTAATCTTCTGGCACAATATTTAGTTCTTTGTTTTATTATTTGGAAAAAGTTTCGGACAACTTTTAAAAATCTGACAAGGAATTTTGTAATCAGTATCAAAAACTGAACAAATTTGTAATTTTCATATTTTCTTTAGATAAAAGTCGATAATTGTTTTACTAACTCAGAGCCCAGTCCGGATCACACAAGTGAATTAAGCTATTTTTGCGATGTATTGCCTGGAAAGGTATGATCGTGAAATAAGAGTGTTTCCAATGTTTTCGTACCGGCGAGTGGCCTAGAATTTAATAGTCTTATATAATTGTATTAAGCGTAGTAGATCATCGGGAAGCACGGCATAAATAAGACAAACTGAAGCGATTTTACACATACGCAAATACAACTCTTCAGGTGTTTCCAGTAAATCTTCACACAACTGTTTCAAGGTGCTGACTAGTTTGATCCAATGAATTTAAGCACTTTAGCGAGCTCAGGATGATTAATTAATTTAATGAAGTCTTTATCATACACCAAAAGCACGATTGCAAATAATAATCATACACTACATATGATCCTTCGACACATCCTAGTTTCTTCTATATTTGATGTTAGCTGTGGTTCCAACCATGCCACCGAGTATCATCATGAGGGAACGAAGCCAGTACGAATTTTCTTATCTCTGCGCGATATTAAAAAAAAAAGTGGTATTTAGATTGTTTTGATAACACTATACTAACATTTTCACACGGTCGACTTTCTTGGCATGACCCTAATTGCCCCACTTTTCCCCGACTTGCGTCTAGCGGGAAATTTTTATGATTGGTTGAAGGGTGAAATGAAGAGATTTAGGTCAGCACTTAACATATAGGTAGGGACCCCTATTTTTCGCGAAAAGAAATTTGCCTCACTTTGTTTCAGTATCTTATGTGCACATCTGCAGTTCTGCTTGGTGGTCAGTGATTGGATGTATTAACTTTCACAGACGTGTGTTGTTGCAGGAAACTTTATTGTAATTGGCTCAGTCAAATGAGATACGGCTCTTCACATAGACACGCTGCGAGTAACAATAATCAGAATTACAGATGGGTACATCAGGCGCTGAAAAAAACTGGGGCAAAATTCTTTTCGCGAAAAACAGGGGTCCCTACATATAGGTCTTAAGCGCTGGTGTGAGGCAACATGTTAATATGGAGTAGCGCCGGAATGTAAGGGAGGAGGAAACGGGAGATCTCTGAGGAAACCCGCCGACGAGCAATATTCCGACATGCGAATATTCGGGGACTGACCTCGCCGGGAATCGAACCCGGATCGCCTTGGCGAATGCTCTATCCATTGTGTCATCCACGGATACTGGTAGAAGATGCATTGGGCAAAAGTTGATGGAAAGGGCAAGTACGCAGTGCCGTGTTTGCGTGTCCTTCCAATATCGTCGAGTCAACTGATAAGAGCACAATATCTCAGTCGTTATGTCTATGTCAAACAAGAAATGGTAAACTTTGTTTCGTATAACTTCATTAACATCTGACAGTTCTGAGGGCATTAGTTTTCAAGTGTTGTGGATGTTTGATGCTTTTTCAGTCGTCATTTTCTGGTTTTAAAGTGTACCCGAGACGTCACGCTATGTTGGAACTGTAAATCTCATTTTGCGTTGAGACACACGTTACATAATATTAACAGTGCTAGCCCGTAATTAGTTGCCAAAATGTACTGCAGTTATACGAAATAAAAAGTATAGGAAATAGGTAATGTCTATCGTCGACGGCGGAATCAATATAAACGAAAGCACCGGTTCATACAGGTAGAAACACGACATGTGACTAAAAAAAACATATTAGCATTGCCTGGAGTCATTTCGAGACACCACCGAAAACATAGATCATGATGACTGGGCCGGGAATAGAACCCGCGCTTCCGGAATGGGAATCCAGCGTTTTGTTACTGCGCTACCTCGCTCGTTAGGACTGGTAGCTGTTATGCATCTTAGTACCACCAAAGAGGAATATACTTATTTGAGAGTGAAGTTGCGTCGCTAGGCCTCAACTTACATTACAATCAGTGGTGGCTCGTGGGTTGTTGCCAGGTGGGGCTGCAGATACTCGGAACTGTACACTCTTGATGAACGCGCCGTAGACCATTAACCATGAATAGAGGCATGCAAAATTCGCGTTATCATTTGGTAACAGACTAAACTTCAATTGCCTTTACATAACAGAGCATTATCTGCGATTCAATTGGCCACGAACTTTTGTGTGTTGTCATTTACGTATGTTACGTATTTACAGAGATTGGCCTTTCTACCGTGTAAGCGTACTCCGTGTCAAGTCGCGACAATATCGGCCAGCGGGAGACGTCGAACGAGCCTATAGTCACTTGGAGTTTAGTCAGCTGTCAGAAAATAACGCGAATTTTGCATGTCTCTAACCATGAAATATTTGCCGGGTACTAGATATTTTGTGAGTACTCAGTAGTAAGGGGCACCTGCACATCAGCGTGTCAGTGGCTGTAGAGTCAACCAGCGCACAACCCTGTACAGTCCGTGGCAACTGCAGCCCCACCTGGCAACAACCCACGAGCCGCCACTGATTACAATTACTAGAAACACGGACATTTCGCGGGTTCAACAACCAGCCGGCTAAAACAGCAGTCCTTTGAACTCTCTTGTCTTCAGGTACTTGTCCATTGGTTACTGCGCCAAAGAGCGGCCAGCTGAACAACTGACATCTTTGCGTAACGTGAACGTTCTGAGATATGAATCGTAGCAGTGTTTTCACATCGGCGGCTCAGATAGCATAATGTGAAAACACTGTTGCGGTGCTTATCTCTGAACTATCCCGTAAAACAAAGGTAGCTTCACGAACTGCGTATTCATTGTGAATCAAGCTAAACTGCAATCTAGGTTAATTTCGAGCTCTCGTTTACGTTAAGTTTCCAACGCTCATGTGGCAAAGAGGTCGAAATAACCGTACTGTAGGACTCAAAACGTGAGCTCATTTAATATATCCACGAGGTTCTGCTGTATCCAGCCTTTCTATCCACAACCGTACGACATAAAAATCAACATATTCGAAGAATCTAGGCCTGTGATTAATAACTATGAGGACAATTGAAAGATGAACGACAGCAAAAATTATTATGTTTACCAAATACTGTTTGTTAATTTGTAGGAATTATTTCTAATAATTAGAGACGCTGAAATTTCTCGAATTCATTTGCGAAGACATTAGACTTAAAAATGCTATACACGTTCAATATTTTCACTACTGGGTCACTGTTATTTACTCGAGGACTGTGAACCAATAGCAGACCTGCATGAAAACACCCACGAACACCTGTGCTACCTTGTAAGATGTACAACTGGCCAATCACTGGAGCAGTAGACAGCGTACAAGTAGTGGGGCCATGAATTGTTCGCGAAAATAATTTTACCCCAGTTAGTTTCAGTGTCTCATACGTAGGGCCCGGTAGTTTTCGCGAAAAGATTTTTGCACCACTTTGTTTCATTGCCTTACGTGCACACCTGCATCTCTACTTTGTAGTCAATGATTGGATGCCTTAATATACAACGTCTTGAGGTTAAACCCGCAAATCACAGACGTGTTGTGTCACAGTTATCCGTGTACTGATTGGCACAGTCAAATGAATAACAACTCTGCACGAAAGACTCTTGGCAATAGCCATGAAGTTGAACTGCAGGTGTGCACGTAAGGCACTGAAACAAAGTGGGGCAAAAATCTTTTCGCGAAAACTACCGGACCCTACTCATACGTAGCCAGGGTCCGGTAGTTTTCGCGAAAAGGTTTTTGCAGTACTTTGTTTCAGTGCCATACGTGCGCACCTGCATATCTGCTTTGTGGTCAGTAATTGGATGCTGTAACATACGTTTGGAGGTTAAATCCGCAAATCACAGACGTGTTGTGTCACAGTTATTTATGTACTGACTGTCACAGTCAAATGAATAATAACTCTGCACAAAAACACTCTGCCAATAATCATGAAGTTGAGCTGCAGGTGTACACGTAAGACACTGAAACAAAGTGGGGCAAAAATCTTTTCGCGGAAACTACCGGGCCTTACTCATAGAACATCTACGGTTCTTATTCATAGTCAGTGACTGTATGTTTAAACTCTCAACGTGTATTGGTGTTGTAGTAACCTCACTGTGATTGACACAGTCAAATGAGAGACGTCACTTCACACAGACACGCTGCCAATAACCATGAAGCACAGCTGCAGAGGTGCATGTAAGGCACTGAAACTAACTGGGGCAAAATTCATTTCGCGAAAGTCTCATGGCCCTAATAAGTAGCTCAGTATAGAGTGTACACAGGACTGTGGAGTCCATCAGGCTGGTCGAACCCGCGAAAATTCCGCATATATATATTAATTATTTATTCACATAATAAAAATAGGTTTTGAATAAAGAAAAGTAAAATATTTTCGTTTCGTTGTAACCTACCCAAAATAAGTACCTAACTTTAAATAGATACACTTTTTTATTAATACATGAAGTGTTTATGAGGAATATATAGAAGTATTTAGCAGTCTGAAGATTACTGTTAAGTTTCAAAAAAACTGTGTTAGTCTGTGTACGAATTGCACAGAATCATAGCTAAGGACTTCTGTTTTTCGCGAAAAGAATTTTGCCCCACTTTGTTTCAGTGACTTATGTGCACATCTGCAGTTCTGCTTCCTGTTTATTGGCAGCGTGTCTTTGTGAAGTTATGTCTCTCATTTCACTTCGCCAATCACAATAACGTAACTACAACTTCACAAGTCTGTGATTTGCCAGTAAAACACCAAGACACGTCAGAGCTAAGACGTCCAATCACTGATTCTGTAGCAGAATTGCAGATGTGCACGTGAGTCCCTGAAACAAAGTGGGGCAAAATTCTTTTCGCGAAAAACAGGGGTCCCTAATCATAGCCATCTTTAGCAGAAGGTCGCGGCCATAGACCTGGCAACCCTGCTCACACGGGTCATTTTAACTGTTCTTTTAGCTCTTCAAAGGCAATGGTTTAACCTGATTCGTTATCCTGCCCTACATACCGGCGAATCAGAGCAAGCCGCTGCTGTTGACGAGACAAAATAAGTGTTAAAATGACCCTTCCTGACAGGGTTGGCAGATATAAGGCTGCGGCATTCTACTAGAGATGGCTATGACAGAATATATAGAGCCTACGTATACAATTTTGTTACTATTTTGTTTAAAAATTTCTCGTTAAAAAGTTTTTAACATTCAACCGCTCCAATAAATACAAATTGGGAGTAATGTATGTTTCGCACGCTACAATTAGTACAGCTAAGATTTTATGGCGGAAAGATTTTTGTATCAAAAGGTTTCATTGCCTTATGTGCACATCTGCAGTTCTGCTGCACGGTCAGTGATTGGACGGTTTACTCTCGCTTGTGTTGGGGTTCTACCGGCAAATAACAAAAGTATGGTGTCATAATTGCCTTATTCTGATTGGTGCAATCAAATGAGACACTGTGTCTGAATAAAGACACGCTGCCAATAACCTTGAAGCACAACTGCCCATGTGCACGTACAGCATTGAAACAAAATGTTGCAAAAATATTTTCGCGACAAAATGGTTTTAACAATTAGAAATACCAATAAACGTAACTACTTAAAATGTAAGGTACGACTGTAACACTAAATGAAGTTATTTATTTCATTTGGAAAATATACCGCAAAATATTTTGCCTAGTTAATTTTCCCATTCTAAGGTACTTTTACGAATTTCATAGCAAATTTAAACCCGTAAATTCCAGAACAACACCAAGCTTACTTTCAATTTACACATAATGCCGCCGTTTTAAATCACTTCACTCGTGCAAATATCATCATGTCCGAGTTAATTTAAAAGTTCATTATTTTTAAGTGTCGTTGATGGTCCACAGCAATGAGCGGCAGTTAAGAGTGCGTGGTAGATAAATAAACAATGAAAACATCAATTAATTTCTACACTTTTTTCGACGCCAATGTGGGTAAAACACTCAATGACAATACTAGATAATGGTATTTGCCAACTTTATGAGTAAATATTTATCCAAAATTACTAATTCGTTACGCGTGATCTCTTGCGCCGCAGTTAAATGCACGAGGTTCCGGCGTCAGATATCGTGCCTAAGAAGTTCGTAACACCGGAAACAAATTTGTTGAAAACGTTGACTAAAACTCTTGTCTAGGATCGCTATTGCTTAATTTTCGCAAATTGGCTTCAATAAACAGTTACTGATTAATGATTTTAGCGTAGACCTATGTACCACGCCCTCTTAAGTAAGGACAGTATCAGGGTGCACAGCCAGGATTTCTTCTCAGGGAAAAGGGGGGGGGGATATACCAACTTGAGAATTTTCGTAACACAATAAGTGGACGTCGATCAGATCACACGGGAGGTCCGTTCTACCCTCCCTTCCCCGGAAAAAAAAATTTATATTTCAATGTGCAAAATTATACAATTAAAGCTGTTTCTGTACATAAACTGTAAATATAACACTTCTAATTTTATCTTCGAGTAGTTTATTTTAATTGGGGGGGGGGGGGTACATCCCGATATCCCCCTCTCTAGCCTCGCCCCTGGCCGGTATGATATACCTATTGCGGCAACTTGTTGTACGCCCTGTGTGATGTCACGTCAACTGGTCAACGGGACTGCGGCCAGACCAAACAAACGTGCTTGCCGCGACAACAAACGTAAGGCGCGGCGCCATGGGTCACGTGGTTCATTGTCGAGGCGTGTCTACCTCTCGCACTTTCAAACCACCGTGCCTCATTCTCGTCTGTCTGCTCTGTGGACCGACCGTGCGAAAATGCGAACATTAAACGTAAAGTACAACAACAATTATGTTCAAAATATTTTAAGTTTCTTAACATGACATGAACAGCTGTAATCGTAAATAGGACCATGCCAGGTTGAACTCTTGTTCCAAATAACGTGCACAAAGTTATTTTAACACTAAATAAAATGTCACATGGAAGTATTATTTAGTTCCCAACCACTCGGCGTTATAAATGAAGTTTCTTATAATTCTGGCACTTGACTCATCGGCAACAAGACTCCCTAGCAACACTTGACTGTTTCAACTTAAAATTTTACGAAAAAAAATATATAAAAAAACAATAATATGCGTGAAAGATACAAACAGTTTCCACGAGAATTATATTCATGCAACTTCTTTGACAAAGAAATATACTTTGAGTTAAAATTAAACGGTTACGTTTATTCATTTTGAGTCTTATTAAAATAAAAATTTAATTTATAATTACAATAGCCCAGTTTTTTACTCAATTTAATTTTGCACTACTGCCAAGCTTATTTTTTTAGTATTAGGTATGTTCCCTTTTACAACAAAACCGTGAAATTTGCCCCAAACGTTGACACTAGTTTTCGACACTTGAATGGCCTTAATTTAAGACTACAGATTCCTCTGCTTCTCTTTCTGTATATGTATTTGGCCATTGAATAAGCAACTGGATGCAGTGGCGGGTTGTGGGTTGTTGCCAGGTGGAGCTGCAGATAGTCGGAACTGTACACTCTTGATGAACGCGCCGTAGATCAACGACCATGAAATATTTGCCGGCTACTAGGTGTGTTGTGACCACTCAGTAGTAAGGGGCACCTGCACATCAGCGTGTCAGTGGCTGTAGAGTCAACCAGCGCACAACCCTGTACAGCTCTTGGCAACTGCAGCCCTACCTGGCAACAACCCACGAGCCGCCACTGAAAGGATGCAAAACGTTCGCAACGCAGAAAACCCTTTAAACCAAGTAACTATGCTTAAGAAACAACAAAAATACTAAGCAATCAATAGAGTCACGAGCATTTCGCGTATTTATCTGGCAGCAGCCTAGACTTTTCAGTTCTATATACGCCCTGATCACAGTCGAATATACAGAATGTTCAGAAAAGAATACCCCAACTTTTAATGTCTATAATACCAGAACCAAACAGCCCACTAACTTGGTTGACCTGTCAAGTGAATCCTGGAACAGTGTAATTTTTTTGACGTGACAACGTCTTATAATTCGATAGAGCCGGCTGCACGCACGAAAAAACATGACTCATGCGGCGTTACCTCGCTCTGAGGCGTTCCATGTAAGGCTTAAAGTGCAAGCGAGAGCGCGGAACGAGCGACAAAGAAGTACAATCGGCCTTTGCGTTCGGCAGCGTTCGACATCCGTCTCTCTCCTACTTGAGTGAGCGATGCGTCTGCGTGGAGTAAAAACTATTAAATTGTAAAAAAAAATTGACATAATTGTATTTATGCGTACAAATAAATATAACTTGATCAATTTCATTGTGAT
>PNEQ01060550.1:8900-27253 GCA_003012365.1 Medauroidea extradentata | reverse complement strand
TTTTGGACAGATAACACAGTGGTTGTTTCTTCAGTTATAAGAGGCGGTGGAGGACTTAATTTTCGAGCAGGATGGAGCGCCATCTCAAAGGCACCTTGCTGTTCACGGATACTTGGGTGAGACATTTGCCGCAACGCTGATTGGTGGCGGAGCAGCTGTTGGCCGGCCTCTTCATCACTGGTCCCCAGAAGCCCAGACCTTTCCCCGTGCGATTTACACCAATTACCGTTGTTGACCTCAATATGTGAATTACTGACGCCATCCCAACAGTTACGTCGAACACGCTGACAAGGATGTGGAACGAGACCGCGTATCACGTCTGTGGGCTCTTCCCACATGCGTATCACATACATGTGTTGTTGCAGCGACCGTGTTTTGATTGGTACAGTCAAATGAGCCACTGACTCTGCACTGATACGCACTGCCAATAACCACGAAGCAGATGTGTCAGTAAGGCATTAAACACTGTTGGAAAATTCTCACAAAAAAATCCCTGGCTTAACCCCGAACACGAAGAGAACTGCAGTTGGAGAAGGCAATATCGAAATGGGAGTCACTCGCGAGAGAGAGAGAGAGAAGAAAGGTCGTGAGTAATGGTGATCGCGACAGCAGGCGACAACGTCCTCCAGGCGCATGCTTGCGCGGTGAACGGTACTAGTGCGACGTCCCAAGGCTGCCCCTGCACCAAGCACCGGTACCGCGTGGTACCGTGCAAGAGTACCGCGGTGACGTCACACCAACATCTGGAGCGCGGGGAAAGTCGGCGGCGCCCCGTACCGACTGGCGAGCTGCATGCGTTGTCTTTGCGTTCAGATTCCTGTTGTCAGTGGAGTAATCGTTGAGTGCCAGAGCGAGTTCCATAGATTCAGTTATTTATCACTCACAACTAGAGCCAAGATTTTATGGCGAAAAGATTTTTACATCAAGGGGGTTTCAGTGCCTTACGTGCACATGTGCTGTTCTGCTACATCGTCTGTGATTGGACAGTTTAACTCTCGCTTGTCTAGGGGTTCTACTGACAAATCACAGACGTGTGGTGTTGCATTAACCTTAGTGTGATTGGCTCAGTGAAATGAGAGTAGCCTTCATAAAGCCACGCTGTCCAGTAACCACGAAGCAGAACTGCAAGTGTGAACGTAAGGCACTATAATCCAGTGAGGCAAAACAATTTTCGTGAAAATCATCAGTTCCCAACTGTGCTTAATATTTACACTGAGCATTATGTCAGTACAGTTAATCGTGAGAAAGAACCATCACGCGAAAGGAATAAGTCTGCCGCGTCCTAACTTTAGGCCATGAGTTATCATTCCTAGAGATGACGGTTTATCGTGGGAAAACTTGACTGTCTGCCGGGTTTCAACGTACAACCAACTTACCAAAATATCACTGGCTCACGCTTGTACGTGAAGCTGTTGCCCTATTTGACTGAGCCAGTAAGAATCCTGCTACTGTAATATGTTATGTCTGTTATTGGTCTGCAGACAGCTACGTAGTGTCATATGTACACTAGCCAGTCATATATGTTGCAACAAACTACAACGTTTTCAAGGGTAATGTTGGCATAATACCTTTTACCGACGTATCATCATTAGAGACAATGGAAAATCGCGAAAATGTTTAAAATAGCCTCCAATAAACGGTATTATACTAACCGTGTCACGTGTGAACAGTTTTGGGACAAATCACACACGCTGTGTGTCCAAGCTGTGCAGTTCTAACTGGACCTGTTATAGAGAGGAAAAATGCTACAAATAAACTATAGCCAGAGACCTGAAAAAATCGCGTTTTCTTTTAGGAGCAAGCTAGAGTTCCAGCAACTATAGGTCTGCATCACGATCACAATTGGCCGTTGACTTACTCGACACTTCCTGGAAGTAGCTGAGTCAATAATAAAACTGTAGCTGAATACAGGCCCATTTGACTGTGTCAGCGAGCAGCTAATAAACAGCTGCTGTCTGCACGATTTAACATATATTCTTGGACGCTAGTCTACATGTCAGGGAAGCCGCGAATTTTTTCCGTCTCTAACGATAGCCAATGTTGATACAAAACATTTAGTATTATATACATCACGTTGGACCCTAGCAAACAGTCAACTATTCCCGCGATTTTCCAGTGTCTCTACCCATCATCTATAATACTTTATACTGCTTTTACGGTATTTTTTTTAAAATCATAAACGAGAGCATACGTCGAAAAACAGTTGCACAGTTTTGTAACAGAGTATGCTAAAATAAGTATAATAAAAGCAGTAGAAATGATGGATCATGGTTAGAGATGACGGTATATCGCAAAAATGTTTTGTGCCAACATAGCCGTGAAAACGCTGTGGTTTCTTGCGACATATATGACTGGATGATATACGTCTGACACACCGTAGTTGTCTGCAGACCACAGGCATCATTTATTACAATCGCAGGATTCTTATTGCCTCAGTCAAATAGAGCAACAGCTCTACGCACAAGCGAAAGCCAGTCATCTTTTCATAAGTCAAACGGACGTTGAAACCCAGCAGACAGTCAAGTATTCCCGCGATGTACAATCCCTACCTGCTCTTGAAATTCTTTGCGGCGAGTTGCGATTATAATTTTTCTGACTAAATTATTTAACACTCATTATATTTGTATATCTACGAAAAGAACACACACTTCATTTCGCTATAGTTTCACAATTTTGGCACGATTGTTAAAACCATTATTTTCGGGACCCTCAAAGTGGCCAAAAAAGGATTTTTCAGACTGCCGTATCTGTTAAAGTAACAACCGGATTCGAAAAACATAGCTACAGAAACAAGCGCTAGACTTTGAACTACTCTGCACAAAAATAAAATATTGTGGTCACGGTTTAAAGTTCCATGGGAAAAAAAGATAATAATAAAGCACTGCACGCCAGCTGAGTGGCTTGCGCGGAGAGGCGATAATGCACTGTATAAACCGGTCAACGGCGACCTTACCGCTCCTGCCTCACACACACAAACACAGCCTATATAGGGAGGCCCATTAAGGCCTTGCTCACATGTTTCTACTATTTTTCACGATAGTTATTTTTTAAGTCTAAACGAGAGCAGAAAACAAAAATCTGTTTAACATTAAAAATTGTTGTCACCATGTTGGGTAATATTTTTCAAGATCTAAGCTTAAATAGTATGAATATAACTAACTATGGAATCAACAAAATTTTTTGTTAGTTACTTTTTAATCGAAACCGTGTAATTTCTCGTCTAGAAAAAATACCTACCACGGCAAAACTCAATTTTAAAACAAACTGCCAAAGTGGGGGCAGGCTGGCACATGCCCCCTTCCCCTCTTACTACTAAGCCGTATCCAAAATTTGGACTTACAAGATGCAAAATTGTGATACTTACGCAGTTTCCACATGGATAGGGGTGAGGGGTCAGAACTCCATGAACACCCCCCCCCCCTCTTTTTTTCCTTTTTTGGCTACGTCCCTGCCTTGATTCGTTCCTGCTGCGTACATACATGCGCGTCCAAATGTTGTCTTCCTAGTTATAATATAGGTAGTTCAGGATAAAGTGAGCACTTTTCAGACGCTACTGTCTGCGCGCCAGCTCTGAGACTCTGGCATGTATTTGTTTTACGCTATTTTATATAAAAGTAATACAACGAGGCAGATAGCGTGTCTACGCACATGCATACTAACCGTAATAACATCGTCAGTTAATACGTGTTTGCTGCTGTGTTACTGTAGCGTACATGACGTTCAGGAAGAAACATTCTTCATGCCAAGGACTCAAAGCTGGAGCGCGGGCAGTTTTCCTTTTAATTTAATTTACAGTTTCCTGCCACTATTTAGTTAAAACAAAGTATCGTAGTAACAATCAAAGTGTAGAGATTGTACCGTACTCAAAGTTAATATCTGCGGCCACAATAAATAATATCTTCAGCTTAGTGTAAGCACTACATAACTATAATGTCTACACTGCCATTTATGACTGTTCCTGTTGATGTATACATTTATAAATGTGTAAATTACGATTGTTGTTGCAACACAGATTTGCCTTTCTACAAATAACTGTGTCAATGACAAAATCAATTTTCAATGTTACAATCAGATATCTCCAAGTACCTAATTATCTAGTTGTTGATTAAACCCACGACATGTTTTATCATATTTTAGACAAGATGGTATACGATGGTGAGCAGTTGATCTGGAACCACGTATACAAGTGTACCACGTGGCAGCTTGCCGAACGGTACCGGAAACTGCATGGCCTTGCGGCTTCCTTTCCCCTGCAACCTGCCTCTACGACGTGTCGCTCGGCGGGTCGGCCGAAGACCACGCTGTCAGTCCCCCGCATGACCCACTTGCGACGTCGACGGGGGAAAACACGCTGAATCAGACCGTCCCAAGGCGAATACACTACTAGGAAACATACACCATTACGACCGTGCTGGTCTCTTGTTTGCGCCGTAACTTTGCTAACATTTCTGCACCAGGAAATGCCAATAAAACATCGCTGTCGGGATTTAATACTTTTGAAACCCTTTCTATTCCGATTATTTTGTATGTCCTGCAACTTTTTAATACAAAGCTACCTAATTAACAATCAAAGCATGTATATTATACCATTATCAAAAGTTCACTATAAAATAATTTCTTTTATTACTATTCTAGACAAGATAGTCTCTAAAATTGCGCACATCGCGAACCACTAAATCTGCTGCCTACACCGACGCAGTGTAGCGCAAGTATAGAACATATAAAACGGGCCTTCCTTTATACCAATGGTTACAGTGTTGAAACTCAATATGTCCCATATTTGTTTTGGCACGCATACACGAACAAAGCAAATGTTTTTACGCCGAAGTATTTGGCAGGCGCATATGTACAACCATTTTGTACCCATCACATCACGTGACATCTTATACATCTAGTGTAGGCCTACGTATTTAATTCCACTACTGCGCAACCAGACGCAACGCAGGCGCAAATTTTGTGTTACACCCGTGAAAAGCTACATTTATTCTCCCCCGCCCTCCTCGTGAATACCACAATAAATCTGCTCGATAGAGTATTACATTCAAAGCAAGTTATTGCATGGTAGAGGAGTCGGTCTTATCCCGCAGAAGACGATGTCTAGATAAAAAAAAAATCAGAACTAACATATTGTTCAATTAATTTTAGGAATTCTTGCGACAGATCCTGCGATTGTAAAATAATGAAAATATTTTGATCAAATCATTATATTTTCAGACTGCCGTAGTGTGAATAAAGGAACTACTCCTACACTATTATGCTGGGATCACAATAGTACGACAGGCGCGACGTGAATTCTGCGACGGAACTAACCAAATGTGCCAGCCAATCAGCGCCAAGGTTTCTGCGACGTACGTGCGTCAAAAATTGCGGGCGCGACTCAATTTTCGGATTGAAAGTAATTGTTTTATTCGCGCCACGGTCGTATCGCATCGCGCGCTTCGCGTCGCGTCTCTCGCGCTTTTGTGATTCCAGCATTATACCACTCGTGTATTTCCTTCTAGAACATATTGCTCCAACTTCCGAAGACGAAGACCACATTGAAGTAGGAATATATTTTAGGGTTTCCGGTTTGTGTTCATCCTCGTACTTCCACTTATTTCCCTGTATGCTGAAGGAGGTGAGTGTAGAGATGGGGGAGGGGGTGGGGGCGGACAACAGTTCACACGGGGACCGGCGCGGCAGTGTGGTCGGACATAAAGGAACGCGGTGTTGTGGGCGATATCGTGGGAGTAGCGGCGTCTTCACTCACTTATCTCTCTAGTGCATCTCTCCACAGCTGCTTGTTAAACACCCACTGAATGCACCCCACAGTGCTCAGAGGTTCCCAGCGCCAGAGTACACAGCGCATTGTGGCAAACACTCCCGCCCAGCCCCCAAACAAACGAGGGGCGATACCGAGTGAAACGAGGCACAGCTTCCAGCCTCCGTAGCACAGGACAGAAAAAAAAATACGCGGGTCCTGGTAGATGCCTAGCCACGAGGTCATCACAAGGTTGATTTTCATTTTACCGTTGGCGCATTGCCACAGCATTCTCCTCCCACCAAGGCGATCCGTGTTCGATTCCCGGCAGGGTCGGTCCCCGAATATTCGCATTTGGGAATCGTGCCTGACGATGTCGCTGGTTGGCGGGTTTTCTCGGGGATCTCCCGCTTTCCCTGCCCCTTCATTCCGGCGCTGCTCCATGCATCATTTTCACCCCTCAACAGCGCTAGAAGTTCATAGCTGACCAAAATATCTTCACTTCACTCTTCAATTTAAAGAAAGGAAAGAAATTAAATCCAAGCGTGGAAAAATCGTCCGGGATAGTTTAAAGTGCATGTGTTTCGAGGGTCAGATTTTGATAGTCCTTTTCGAAGAAATAAGTACTTTGTTTGCCTTCAGTGATCCACTCACAGTAATTTACAAAATTTCTATTGAATTATTCTCCTCTACCCTGTTATGCCCACCCCTCTTCCCATTTTTTTTATAGTAGAAACATGTGCAAGGATACGCACAACAACGCAGTAATGTTTCATATAAATCGAAAGAATATTATAGGAATGCATAGAAAATTTAAAAAAAAATTAATTTTTATATATTAAATCGGCTAGTTAATTTCGACCGATCCCATAACTATTTTGACCGATGTATGCATGAAACCAATCGTGTTTATGGCCCACTTTTTAGGGAGTGTGCCGTCAAAATGTGGTCTTAGTAAGTGAAATGCAAAATAATAGTGCGTCTAGTAGTTTGCCTGAACGTCGCAGAGAAGACTGATTGAAGAGGTTTTGGTCAGCACTTAACATCTAGGTCTTGAGCGCATGACGTGAGGTGTGACATGTGAGCATAGATTAGTGTCGAAATGAAGGGGCGGGGGAAACTGGAGATGTTCGAGAAAACTCGCCGACCAGCGGTATAGTCCGGCACGATTCACACATGTGAAAATCCAGGGACTAACCCCACCGGGAATCGAACCCGGATTGCCGTGGTGGGGGGTGAGTGGTCTAACCACTGCGCCAACCGCGACCCCTGGAGTTACAGATGCTGCCCTAGTTCATTGTTTCTGGACCTCCTCTCAATTCCCATAGTTCAGTCGTCTCCTAAGATGTAAATTTTGCTTAATTTAATTAGTTTTTAAGTAACGTTATTTTAAAAGGTCTCGTTAATTCCTACGACGTAAAAATCCCGAACTTTACGCGCATTATTTTGGTGAATCTGTGCCTGTGGATGGCTAGAAGTTGTCAAGCTGTAACGGTTTAAACCTGTATGACAGAAGACAAAGGCGTTTCCTTTTGTCTTGCTATAGTCAGCTACACCAATCAGCAACCCGACAACAGGACGTTTTGAATCGCACCACCAAAATGACACTAATTATTCACAGTAGATTCTCCGATAGACATGTACGCGTATATGCATACTTGTGTGTGGCTGTGTTACACAAACCTGTACTGAAACTGCTACGGAGAAAGTTGAGTGCAATTTATAGCTACGGCATTTAGTATGGAAAATAGTGTGGCAATCTTTTGCGCAAGCCAAGCAGCCATGTTGACTAATCTCTTCAAGTTGGCAGGATACCATGCATAAAGACTTGCACTGCACCCTTTAATCCGTGTAACCCCCTACGCACATACGCGTTCAAATAAAGCAGTCCGGGTATTGAAAAATACGTCTGGACATATTTGTTACAGAGGCAGCGCGAAGGCTAGCCAGGAAGCTGTTATTCTTGCACTGGTGCTAACTTCAACGACGTGGTAAAATATTGTTAACATATGCCACTGCAGTACTATGTCGTCTAAGAAATACAATAGTGAACCTAGCCGAGCCGAATCAGCTGTAGTCAACGTTAACAAAATAAAATATAGTGTTCCCAGTGTACTAACCTGCAGTCCTCAACTGACCTGATGTAGCCAGTACGATGTTGCCTATTACAAATAAAGATCTGACTGGGTTTACATGATAGACAACATGTCCCATGTCCACTGATATACCTTATATTCATCGACAGGACAACAAATTCTCTACGCTAATAGCCTCCAGTGATAGGCACGGTAGGCAGCTATTTATCATCATGTTTTTACTATCATAATTGAACCAGATATCTTTTCTTTTATTTTTTACATAACAAATCTAGATCTTTCAGGAAATTTTGTCCATCGTAGTTTTTGGATTTTGGTTTATAAAAGTCAAAATTTGCATGTCATGGTTTTTAAGTACGACCTGAAGTAATTCACATTGAATAACACCGTTGTATGCTAAACGGTCTCCTATATAAAACCACAAAATAAAATATTTTTGTATTTCAAAAAAATTCTTGAATTTTCTAAATTTTATTATTATGTTTCCCTTCACCAGCGTTAAATTCTGACCAGCATCTCTTCACTCACTCACTCCTAACTGAATCAGCAGTATCGGCAGTCTACTTCGCAAAATGCGATCCTTTGTCTCATTCACACTTACCCTCTCTCTTCGAAAAAAAAAAAGCTGTAGTTAGCACATTATAATGCCACTTCCGTCAACTAGATAGCGCCTACATACATTGTAATTTTCAGTAGAAATATGATTGCTTTAATATGCCGTTTACACGCCGCTTCGTTGTTTTGTAGACGGATGTAACTTACGTACTATAATTTATTTCGCTATTGTAGTGGAAAGGAAGACATTTATCTGGCAAAGTTTACGAACAACTTTCGGAAACCCAACAACTTTCTCCAGAGCTGGAAGTTGGCAGATCACTATTATCTTAAAAGCATATAATATTTACAATTCCAGTCGAAACTGACAATTTATATTAAAAACTGCTCTGCACCGAAAAATTCGTAATTTTATAATTGTACCAATAAATGTCCAAATCTTACACATCACTCTAATAGTGATTTCCCACAAATTTATTATTTTCCGATTCCATGGTTTTCGTACAAGCGCTTTAAAACTAGCGATTTGACAATTTTCGCTTCTCACCCAAAGTAAAAACTATTCAAACTGTGCGAATGAAATAATTTTGAGTGATAGTAAATTTATTAAGTTATACAATGACACCTTTGATATTTCACGTAAAAATTTACATTAATTTTTTTTTGAATGTACTTATATTTTAGCATATTTGTAAGGACCTGTATTTTTTAAAATAATTTTTAGGTGTAACATCTGGTGCGGTATCGCCTCTACCGCAAGACATTTAAACGGCGTGCAACGGTATCCTAAATCTCTCGCCTGACTGACACTTTCAGTGATAACCCCATCGTTTTATTGGTGAAAAGTTTGAAGCTAAGTCAACTGCATATTTTTAGAGTAGTTTCACTCGTATCTTTTTTTCAGTTAAACAGGCTAAAGCTTTTTTTAGCTATTTTGAGAAGCTCCGAAATGATTTTTCTAATTGAAGTGACGTTTTGGAATTACCTTTTCTTCGTCGTTTGACGTGTATTTTCTTTTCGTACATTGACACAGTCGTGGAATAGTTTCGTATAAAAACGTATTTGCGAATACACTGAAACGCATTTTAAGCTTGTGGTTAGGCAGCGCCCTTAACATAAAAATATTAAATAAAATTAAATGCTGTAAAAAAATTATCCCAACTGCACGGCAACAAGCGTATCACTGGAACTAAAACAGACCAGCGACACCAGGAAAAAAGTTAAATACAAAAATTTACTTTAATTTTCCAAGTAGAACTCACCCAACAAGGGCACAGGTGTTTGTAACCTCGACTTCTTCCACACAGCAGAATATTCCTTGAAATTTAAGCACAACTGCAGGTTTCTTTAGACTGTATCCCTCCAGGTGCAACTTGCATATCTTACTAGGAGCTGTTCTTAGTTTCTGTTCCCAGGCTCTCAATACACCAACAAGCACACACACAGACACAAACAACACTGCAACGTTCCCGCACTGAAGACAACGAACTGATGGGTTGCAGCACTAGCCTCTAGTCTTTCGTGCTCCTGGAAAGTAGCTTTGTGAACACGTGGAGGTGAATGACGTTCCATACACGCACAACACCTGGCCGAAGAAAAAAAAAATCACACCCACGTCGCGACGACGTATTCGCGCGGCACAGCGGTGACATCAGGAAGACCTGTCGCCATCCACGGGTTCTGGTCCAGGAGCGAGATAGACGGCTCCGTCGTCGTCTCGCGAACACTGCCGTCTGGACACGAGAGGCACGCGCGCCGTGTACAGCGTGGCCAAAGGAGGCGAGGAAAGAAAAAAAAACCGTGGAGAGAGAAATGAACAGTACTGCCAACACTGCGACTTCGCAGACAGGTTCCTGAGGTCCGGAGGCTGTTCGACTGACGTGTTAGCGCACAAGGCCAGTCCTGTTCTTAGTTACAACCAGGGGCACAACTCAAATTCCCACGAGGGAAGAGGAAACGTAATATTTGCTGATCTAATTTACATCGTTAAGAGGGCGTGGTACATAATTAAGCGCTAAAAGCATTAATCTATAACTGTAGATGTCTTGAAGCCAATTTGCGAAAATTAAACAATAGCAATCCTAGACAATAGTATCAGCCAACGTTTTAAACAAAATTGTTTCCAGTGTTGCGAACTTCTGAGGCACAATCTCTGACGCCGGAACCTCGTGCATTTAACTGCAGCACAAGAGATCACGCGTAACGAATTAGTAATTCTGGATAAATACTTACTCACAAAGTTGGCAAATACCATTATCTAGGATTGTCGTTGAGTATTTTATCCATATTGTCTTCGAAAAAAGCGTAGAAATCAATAGACGATTTCAGCATTTATTTATCTACCACGCACTCTTAAGGAGGTAATAATATTATCACCATGTTGGATAATAATTTTTCTTCCATAAAATGACTTTAAAATACACATATTACTCAAATTAAGGTCAAGTAAGTGGGTTTTACTTATGTTAGCGTCTAAACGCCACACTTAAGACCCCATTCCAGACCTGACCACATTCCTTTGCAGGGTCATGAGATTATACATGTTAATGGATGGCTCTTAGTTCATTTTAGCACCGAGTCTTGAAATAAGGAAGAAACTCGTGGCTGAGGGGACAATCAGGTAGCCGTAAAGGTTTGGAGGGGGGAGCGGCGGAGATGTCCAACTGCCAGCGGAAGAGAGCTCGCCTAGCAAATGTAGGAATATTTATGCGATAGACATTTAAAATTAGTTGAATCAAATCGATCATGGGGTAGTTAGTTGCATAATTTGTAATATTTATAAATTTGTTTTCGAACTATAAGTGAAGTATTTTTGTCAGATAACCAATTACAATCCTTCTACACTTGTAGACCTTTTCGGTGAGAATGAGATTCCTTACACGTGCGCGCACAAACAAAATAAACGTTTAATTGCGTCTATTATTGAAACCGAAGGCTTATACACACACCAACACACAAAACTCGGATGAGGCAGCGCGTCCTAGGTTATGCACACATTGTCGAGTCTGAGGGTGAATCCGCTTATATAGTTGCGTAGCATCTCCATTGGAATGAATCTGAGCGAATGCACTCCCGTCAAATCATGTCTGTTTCTTGTTATAAATGATACGACGAGGCTCGACGCAGCACATGCGCTACTTCACCAACAATGGGAGGTAAATAATGTTCGCGCCAACTCTTTGGTCGCGAACAGGAGATGTATTGGCTACCCCACAAAGACTGCACTTTATTGACAGCTGTTAAATGTAGTTTCTGAAAGTAAATGGACTAGATTATTTTCACGAAACAATATTTTAACTACCTGAATGAGCAGTGAAGTATAAACAGTGTTAGGAGCACACATTATCCTGGAAAACAAATGATGATTCACATAAGACTAGAATACAACAGAACTGTCGGTATTTACTGTATGCTGTATACAGTTTCGCAAGCACGTCCGAACTGTGTGTATCTAAGGTCTACAAACTGCTTGTATTAAAATATAGGCCCTTCGGGAAACCATAAAATGCGTTGATGATGGTTGTATGTTATCGGAAAGGGCCTCGGCAAGATTCGTATGTGGGAATTGTGCCGGACGATGCCACTGGTCGGCGGGTTTTCTCGGAGATCTCCCGTTTTCCCCGCCCCATCATTCCGGCGTTGCTTCATACTCACATTATGTCACTCCTCACCAGTCTAATGACCTGGGTGCTGACCAAAATATGTTCACTTCACTTCTACGGCAAGAAACCCACACACGGTGGTGCAACCTATTGTTTGTGTCGCTCACAGAAGTCTTCATAGATAACGCACAACGTCTGGGCGGGTTGAGCTCTTAAGATGGCATGGTACATAATTCTGCGCTATAAACATAAATTTAAATTTGTGGGTTTATCCAAGCCAATTTACAAAAGTAAAAAAAAAAAAAATCAGCAGACCTAGGTTACATTTTTCGACAAATATGTGGAGCAAAAATTCTTCTTGAGTACCTAGTGTATTTATGAAGAATCAATCTCTGACACTGAAATCTCGTATATTTAACTGTAGCGGGGCAGCGGGACAGATCACGCGTAACAAATTAAATCTTTCTAGGTAAATGTTTGCTCATAAATTTGGGAAATATCATTGTCAATAGATCATGTTGTTTTGTAGTTTTTCCAATTGACTTTCAAAAACGTGTGGATTTCAAATTATTAGTGGTTTTAGAGTTTATTTATCTACGACGCTATATTAAGCCCCTTTCACGCGGCCAGACTTTTCAACATACCCGTGATTCGGCATTTGGCGACACAGAAAATTCGTGACGGGCTCAAATTGTTTCGTGTGGCTCGTCCAAAAAAAATTTAAGCCTTCCGACTATAAAATACATAATTTTTTTCTGTAATGACGTTTACCTACTGTCAAAAGAAGGGCATTCGTTCGTGGGTAATAATATAAGAACGGCCCATAGTGTAGGTTGGTTATACATTGCGTTCAGCTAACGTAGTTCGGACACAACGTGTTACCTGTGCACTTTGTTCGATGAATAGTAAGTTATCATGATTTTACCGTGAAAAGAAAATAGGTTTCGTTCTCGCGCATATATTTACTTCCTCGCTTCCAGTCATTTCTTCTGTCCAGACGTGGTGCGCTGACAATAACGCGTATTGTCCGCAGTTACGTGTAGGACCCGGATACGTCTTTAACTACGTAGGTAGTAGTGTTTGAATATATGTAGGTACAATGCAGCCAAATTATGTTAGAACCAGAGTCCGTGCAGTGGCCGAGTGGTCAGACCACTCGATTCCCACCAAGGCGGCCCGGGCTCAATTTCCGGCGAGGCCGGTCCCAGGATTTTCTCATGTGGGAATCTTGCTGGACGATGTCGCTGACCGGCAGGTTTTCTCGGTGATCTCCTATTTGCGCCGTCTCATTCAGTGTCATCCTACCTACGGGCACTCCGTAATAAATCTGAATTCAGAGCAAGATACCCTGGCCCTATGGTATCCTCATTATGCGATATTTATTTTATGTTAGGACCCATATATTGCTTTAAGGAGAGAAGCGATCGCTAACGTCGCTTGGGTATAGACATGGTGCCTGCGTCAGACAGTGAAGGACCAGAAACACACATTCAGAGCAGAGCATGCACGGAAGAGTGATTTTACGAGCGATTGTACAGCAAACTAACTTGACGCTATGAACATATAAGAAAGCGACTTGATCTTGGCCTAGCGGTGGTACGTCCATTCAAGACATCTGTTCTAATGTAACAAAATTTAAGTCAATAACCAGCCAATATTGTTTACCTTTCTGTTAAAAAAGCTCAGTACTAAAAAAAATTTAAACACTTCTAGGTGATGGCATCACAACTGCTTCTTTTTAAGGATATCACCGCGCGCGCGCGCGCGCGCACACACACACACACACACACACACACACACACACACACACATATATATATATATATATATATATATAGAGAGAGAGAGAGAGAGAGAGAGAGAGAGAGAGAAAATAGGAGCCCCGTGGCGAGTTAGAGGCTCAGAGATGACAGATCTTTAAGGACGACCTTGAAACGCGCATCAAATACCGCATTGCTACAACGAGCCGGTACTGAACTAGCGTGTAATGCCGCCTATCAATTTTTACTATGCGACTTCAAGCGGTGTACACGTAATTTTATTGGTGGAAATTCTGTAGCGAATTCAGTGCACGATTATATCCTAGTTTCACATACATCATGTTAGTACATTTTGAAGAGGCAGTCTAAAAACCCCGAAGGGCTTCAAAACACAGTTTTTAAAGAACACGAAGTGAGTGAGAGATTTTTGTCAGCGCTCAACATCGAGGTCTTTAGCGCTGGCGAGGGGTGCATGAGGTGAGTATGGAGCAGCGCCGGAATGAAAGGGCGGGGGAAACGGGAGATCCCCGAGAAAACCCGCCGATCAGCGGTATTTAAAGAACACGAGATCTTGCATTAGCCCAATGGGTACATGTGGAATAGTTTCGTAAAAATGTATTTACGAACATACTGTAACTCATTTGCAGAGCGTGGGAGACGGCGAGTTTAAAAGTCATCAACAACTTTTAGAGAACACATTATTTTGAAGGGTTTCCTTTATTCGCCGCTTGTAGCTACGTCGCGGCAACATGAACGTCTCTTAGGCAGAAAGATGTGCGGTCGCCGGGTCCACGGAGCTGGGCCGCTGCTGGTACATCCCTGGCACGACTGTTCTTCAGGACCTGTAGGCCATGCAGGGAGTTGCGCCAGAGGTGTACGTCGTGCTGCTGTGTCGCAACGTGCCGGCTCTGGGTGGGCGAGCCGACGTGCAGCCTTGCCCAAGGACGCCGTGCTGCAGCAGTTAGCTGTCGCTGCAGTATCCACACCTCCACAGTACACACTGCTACACATTTAACGACCTGGCTGCAACCTGGTTCGATTAGGGTGCAGTGAAGACGTGAAGAGACTTTGGTCAGCATTCAACATCTAGGTCTTTTAGTGCTGGTGAAAGGTGACGTGATGTATGGAGCAGCGCCGGAATGATGGGGTGGGGGAAACGGGAGATCCCAGAGAAAACCCGCCGACCAGTGGCATCGTCCGACACGAATCACACATGCGAAGATCTGGGAGCCGCCCCTCCGGGAATCGAACCCAGATAGCCTTGGTGGGAGGCTAGTGCTCTAACCACTGTGCCAACCGAGGACCCTAAGAGATATTAATCCCTACCGCATTGGGTTTGTCCGTTTTCTCTCTATATAACATCATGTTTAGTGGTTGTATTAACACTGTTGGCACAAGGCATAGACAAGAACATACACCCAATTTGCTGAAATTGTTGCAACGGACCTCGTAGGTTCATTGTTTTGTAACTATAAACAAATGACCAGAAAAATATGATTTATTTACGCAAGCGATTACAGTGATCCAAATTCTAACAAACAACGCCGTATGTGTTCCAAAAAAAGTTCATGAAACTGTAAAGTATGCCATGTAAATGTGAAAAACGTTAAACAATGTCTCTTATTTCCTGACTTATAATATGTCATACATCCAAGTTGAGAAGGGTCGATTCTCATTAACGAATGGCGTATGTCTACAAACCAATTCATTCTCTCATAGTAACATAGTTTCAAAGATACTATCGTTTGAAGCACGCATGGGCTCTGGGGCAAGAGGGCATCTGGCAGGTCCTCCCGCCTGCCGGGACCGGAGAAAGTGATGCTGGAACAAGGAAGAGTGACGGGAGAGGGAGAGGAGAGATGGTCCGTCAAGGTCAGAGGTCACAGGCCAGCCATCCCGACCAGTCAAGGTGATCAGGTGGGCCCGAACACACCACCACCGAGGGCCTCAACCTCGGTCCTGCTAGATGGCTGACAGGCGAGCTAACACACAGCGGTGATGTTTTAAGAGATTTTGGTCAGTGCTGCTTACCTGGCGTACCTGGCGCAAGGATACGTATATACATGTTAAATCATATTAGCAGATGATCGGTTACCTTTCAAGATGCAGCCATGTCCTTCCGACAAAAACTATTTCCAACATTCAGATTAATATTCCAGTACAAGAATAAAAACGTGGGGAGAAAATATATGTAGGTGCTTTCGAATGTTTTTGAAAATGACGATACTTATTTTCTCTTAGTTTTTTGGGTGCTGAGAAATAAATGCCTGAAACGTCCTTTCGCAACGTCGGGCTGCTCCGAGAAGAACACTAAGTACCGTATCTATAAACGGCTTTCGAATTACAACCAGCTGCTATCCCCATAGAGAAAGCATTGGTGAGCAGTTGGTTGTCATTCGAAAGAGGTCTATAGTTTCGGTCCTAAGTCTGTGGTAGCATATATGTGGGTTCGACAGGTGCTCAAGCCTCACCAAATTTAATATAATTAGAGACGATGGTTAGAGACGATTGTTTATCGCGGAAAAACTTGACTGTTTGCTGGGTTTCAACGCACGTCCAGCTTATGCAAAGATTACTGGCTTTCGTTTGCACGTAGAGCTGTTACTCTATTTGACTGAGCCAATAAGAATCCCGCTGTTGTAATATTTGATGCGTATTATTGGTCTGCAGACAGCAAATTTGTGTCAGACGTATACCACCCAATCATACATGTCGCAAGAAGCTGTAGTGTTTTAAAGAGTATGTTATGGCATGTACGACAGGGTGATATACGTCTGACACAACGTAGCTGTCTGCAGACCAATAATAGGCACCAAATATTACAGCAGCGGGATTCATATTGGCTCAGTCAAATAGGGCAACAGCTTTACGTGCAAACGAAAGCCATTAATATTTTCCTAAGCTGAACGTGTGTTGAAGCTCAGCAAACAGGCAAGATTTCCCGCGGTATACCATCATCTCTAAGTATAATATGTAAACCCGCATCCTTAGGAAAATTGTTTGGTAGTGTTCAGTATTTATAATCTACTAGCAAAACCAGGCAGACGTGCACATGCCAGTGAATATACAGGATGTCCCTGAAAAACGTTTAAATCTCTTCATCACGTTTTAAGAGATGCGACGAGTAAAATTATACAGTACACACAGGATCGCAGAGGCTGGGAAGTGCCCGTAAATTGACACACAAATAGTGATCTTCGTGGATTGCAATCCGCGTATAAATGGCAACAAATCTCAGTAGCGACGTCAAATAACGCATGAAGTGGGCCGAGCTAACAACCCGGGGAGGAGCGGAGGTGTATCGATCGCATCGCTCCAAGGATATTCCAATTCGATGTCCGGTCGGGGTCACTCCCAGGATCTTACATGTGGGACTCATATATGGTTGACGGGATATCACGGGAACTGTATGTTTCTCTGTCCTTTCATTTCGAGCTAGCTCCGTAATAACCTCGGTCAAATTGATACGCAGTTGTTGCTATTTCAATGTAGACTGCGACCCTAAGACCACAATTTGTGTATCAATTTACGGGTATTTTCCAGCCTCTGCGAACTAACGTACACTCTATCGTCTTACTCGTTTTCACATCCTCTACATGTCGACAAAGAGCTTTAAACGTCAATCAAGGACATCCTCTTCGAACATGGGTGTTGGTCAAATTCCGACCCTACCTTTTTATGCCCTGTATGCTATAAGGGGAAGTTAGGTACATACGTTGATGCGCTGCAGCGCCATCAAGTAGCGAATTAGCGAGTTAAGAGTAAAATTGATAGCACAAAAACCTTCTTCAAGGAAAAATTTGTATGTGTGCCAAGTTTCATGGTGATCGGTCAAACAGTGTCGGGATTTATCGATGTCGTACCTACATCCATATCTACCGACATCCATTTATAATGTCCTTTGTACTTAAGTCCTCACAGAAGTTACTGCCCAAGGTTGTCATAACTCAATACTGAACATCCGCTTGATAGTTGAAAGGCCCCACAAATTGCTCACATTCTCGTAATCATTCAGAGAAAAAAAAACTCCTAAACGGTATTTTTTTTCACCTTTACACGGAATGGACGGAATTAACCATGCCTGTTACTTATACAACCGTCAGACGTTGTAACTAAGGAAGTTTGATAACACTAGTATAAAATTGACTGTATCCAACAGAAAAAAAAATAGGAACACTACGATGAATGTAAGAGAAACAGTTTTATCAAATGTACTCTCTTTCTACTTCTGAACAATTTTTTTGTGTATAAGGTCTTTCGTTAACACGAGAAACGAAGGCATTTCAAGGCTATGAACTCAATTTTCTTACGCGAAATTAAAAGAATATGATCCTAGGTTCTAATCTTGAGGCAAGCTGGTGAGCGTCGTATTGAACAAAAATTTGAGTTATCCTAGCACGTGACATGTTAGGTCAGATAAATTGATAAAACCGCCATACAAAATACCAATGCATAAACAGTGTGAATACTCAGGTGCCCAAAATGATGAACTATTACTACACAAATAAGTAGAAATGAGCAAGTGTTTCACTTAGCATTTTTGTTTGTTATTCGTAATTTGAGGAAAGGAGAGTTGTCCCCTTCCTCTTCCCAACCCCCC
>PNEQ01060539.1:0-10466 GCA_003012365.1 Medauroidea extradentata | reverse complement strand
TTAGCCATTTTTATCATTAGTTTTCTAATCACTTAGGAATCTGGGAGAGATGCAGACAATTTACAGCCCTGCACGGTGCCTTGAACTCTATTATATATAAAAGTCAGACTCATGCTTTGAATAGTTTCTGTGAAAAAACGATATTGTTGAACTTCTACATCATACTTTTCGCATCTGGCAGGCGGCAGCCTTAAGTATTGTGGTTGTAAAATGTTTGGAAGATACTTTAATTTAAAAAAATTGTGGCACTAGAAGTCTAAACATTGTTGCATACCGCATGCTATACAATTACGATAACTTCAGACTGTAAAAAATATAAATTTAGCTAACCAGCACTTTTTATGCTTTACTGTTATGCTGCACTATTTCCTCATTTTCAATATTTTTTTTACACAGTAGCTCTGCTCAAATCTGAAATTAACAGTCTCCGAAAGAAAAAAATTGTACCATGTTGCCTCTTCCCCAGCATTGACTAGTGCTCCTTGGAAAAGAAGCAGGCTTAAAGGAGTGTATCCATTCAAAACTTGAAGGAGGGGAAAAACATCAGTACCAACAGATATAGACTATTACTGCTACCTGTGGGAAATGAAAAGTGGTGTTGATAGAAACAGAATGGGAAGAAATACTGAAAGCATGACAAAAAATTGGTCCACTACTCTTTGTATGCTCCCAGTTATAACAGTTCTTTTTAACCCATGTTATAGCACCCAACCTGAATATTTTTCCTTTATTTTGAGAAAATAGGAATGCTGTGCGAGGTGAATGATGATTGAGTAATCATAACACGGAGTCAATGTATTATCATAAACTGTCTAGTTTTAGTTTAGTAACATATTTCAAAGTTGTGGTTAGAGCAGTTAAATATAAATACTTGGGAGTTATTCTTCAGGACGACCTGCGATGGGGCGAGCAAGTGAAGTGTGTTACAAGTAATTCATGGGAGAAGAGCGTTGGCCCTACTGGGGAGGGTGTTAAGAGGCACAGACAATAAAGTGATAGAAAAGATATACAAAACAATGGTGAGGCCCATTTAGGAGTATACAGCGGAGGTCTGGAACCTGTACATAGAAGGGGAAGGGGTAGAGATAGAAAAGGAGCAGAGAAGGGCTGCTAAGTGGGTTACAAATAAGTGGAGGACACAGAGGGAGAGATAGGAGGAATACAGACCATCTGTAATGGTTAGAGAGCCGGGGTGGAGCACACTTAAGGAGAGGAGGAGAGTGGAGTGGCTGGTAAAGATGTTCAAGTTGGTGAGAGGGATAGGTGGGTAGGCACAACTGGATAACAAGATGCAGAGAGGTTTATTCAGGGTAAAGGGAGATCATGAGTTGAAAATACAGAGGGTTGGGAAGAGGACGGAGAAAGGAAAAACATCATTATATTGTGCATAATAAAGGAGTGGAATGAGTTGGGGAGGGAAGTGGTTAAGGAGTCAAGAAAGTGAGAAAAGGTAAGTTAAGACAATCCTTGCCACAGGGCTGAGGCCCAACTCCAAGAAGAAAATGTAATGAGACTGATACGATTTCAATTTCCGATGTGATGACCTTGCAACTTATGGATTTGAATCCTGTTTCGATAGGCCTAAACATTTTCAAACGATGTTTTCAAATCGATTTTAAAACATAGAAATGTATTAATGTACCAATTATTAATACTAATAAATTAAATTAACAATATGCCGTTAAAAAACTTAGTAGAACTGTAGCAGGAAACTGTGGTATTGCGTCTGTATTTTGAAAATTATTTATGCACAATAAAACAACTTTCTGTTTGTTTAGGACGAACATGTTAAACATAATTTCTATTGTAAGTTAAATTAATATTGACTACTGGCGTACCACCATCAAACACAATTTATATAAGAGATGTACATAAAAACAAATTTTGAATACCAAACAATAACCTGTAAACCTAGCCTATATCGCCATCAATATAGGGATAATACTTAAAGATTATTATTTCTGTACTTTGAAGATCATGTGTACTTACTTCTACAACTCAAAACGCAGGCAAAAACCGATGCACGTGGATAACAATTCGTAGTATTCTTCTAAAATCCAACTAAACAGGCCGTCGCCAAATATTGCTGTCGCAAGGAATGTGGTTCGCGGTAACCGGCTCCAGCAGCACTTGCACTTGTTGCAGCCATAATGTACCCACTACAAGTGTAAAAATACGCCGAATTTTCACATAAAATCCATTTAGTTCTCGTCATGTATTAAAATAAAAAGAACAACAAAAACGGAATTATAAATAACATTAATATTATAATAAATTATTATCATTGCAACAGTTCCAGCAGTGTCCAAAAGGGTAAAATTCAAATTTCTCACAAATTACTTATTCGGGATACTCGCTAGATGTACATTAGGGATATTCGCTGGATGTCTGGTAGTGATATCCGTGGGATGTACTTCATGGATATCCTTTGGAAGTACTTATAGGATATCCAGAGGAAATACTTTTGGGATATACTATTGACTATGGGGATTTGCAAAAAAAAATTAAAAAATATTGACTTCGGGTATTTACAACTTTAATTACAGTTATCAATATCTCCACACTTTGTATGTGTCATAAATTTAAATATATACATTATTTCCCATTAAAATATCCTAGGGATATCCATAGGATGTACAGGACATATTTAGGCTATATGGGACAAATATGGGAGATCCCTGGGATATCCTGTGTTGTGTGGGACTAGGTAGTCCCTCCATTTTCGTAGGTGATCTTGTGTTATGCAAAAATTTTGCATTAACTGATATGGGCGTACAGCAGAGTGCCAAGTTCTTGGTAAAGTTTAATGGACCTTATGTCCTAAATAAGTTTTTGGGTCCTAATACTGTATTGTTGAAACTACTGAATTCCCCTCGGGAAACTTGGAAGGCGCACGTTTGTCATTGGTAATGCTTTGTACCAAGGGTTTGAGTGTTTATAGTGTACCAGAATTTGTATGGATATTATGTGTATTTTAGATATATATTTATTGGATTACGTATTTTTTGTTGATTTTTATTGTTGTGATTGTGATGCGCGCATCCTATGTACCTTGACACAGTTCCCCTTATCTTCTGCTTCTGTAGTTTTTTTCTTGTTTATGCTTTTCCATGCTTGCTCCTGCTTTTTTTCTTCTTTTTTTATTTCTATTTCATACTTCTTCGTGTGCCGAGCCACTTCCAGATTCGACGATTCCTGTGAAGGAGTGTGCTGACTGGAGCTACTGTGGCGTCTGAGGCTGAGTTCGTGCCACGTGTCCGCCCGCACAGATGCACTGTTTGTTGCTGTATGTACTCCTGTGTTGTTGGGAACTGCTGCGCCTGATTCCCTCTTATCTGCAACCTCTATGCTTCGATGTGCGGCTGGTTGCCGCTGCTCTGAGATGCTGCATCTTTGGCAGCTCTCTCTCTTCTTTCTTTCTGCTGCCTGGAGGATGTCTCTCCTGAGAGACTTCGTCATAAACTTTCACTTCTAGATTTACTTCAAGATATTCGATTTTATTGAGACTTATCTATCAGAGTTACTTTCTCAAGATGCTACTTGTTATGAACTACTTCAAGACTTGTCTTTTCTATCTGCATGTTGAACTATTCTTGTGTACTCAGTGAACTATTACTTCAGATATGTTTTCTTACTATGTACTTTATGAACTTTTGCTTCAAGATCTTCAAGATTTTGTTCTTCTTATGAACCTTTCTCCGTCTTCAAGAGTGTTACTATTTATAACATTTGGGGTTGCACACTTACTTGGAACATTATTTTTATGGGAGAGACTAAAGGGGAGGAGATTGCACCGTCTGGTGCTTAGTGTGGCGACGGTGGCTCGTGACGGTACTTTATGGAACTTAAGTTTCTGGCTTGGCTCGCGATCTCTATGCTTTTCCTTCTAATATACTTGTGTCCTTCTCTGTTTTCCCTTCTACTCTTCCTCGCGCATGTGCAGTTTGCTTAGGCCCTGGCCAAGCCTTTTGCTGGTGTGCTTGCGTGGCTTTTACCTTTACTTCTTCGTCAGCCCCGATACAGGTAAAATGTATGTACCTGTAGCTCCAACTAGTTGTTTGCTTGGGAACTTGTTCCCCATGGTGATAAGGCGGCTACCGTCATGTGCATATCGTTAAATTTTAAATTCTTTGCTTTTATTCAAACTTGTTCTTCTGGTTGCCATCTAGTGAAAATTACGTTTTTCGATTAAATTTAGAATGAATAGGTTTGCTCAGAAATATTTAACTTGTTGCTACTTTTTTAGTATTGGTAATTTTCTTGTTGAATTGGTAGAGTGTATAGTGCCTCGTGTACATAATTTCTGATGTCTCTATTTTTCCTGAATCTAGTCAGTGTCTAGATATTTTCAGTTTTATGATAGTGATTTTTTAACGTCTAGATTGGAGCTCGTTAACATATCATTTAAGCGTGGTGTTTTCAGCAACGTTAATATCACATTTGCTATCCACATTGTTATAAAACAGCTTAGGATATGTTGATAACATTTTTGTAACCAACATTTTGTAAGTAACATTGTTACTGCTATTTTTTTGGTGTAAACTGGCCTTTAGAATGTTGGTTATTTTTCAAAATGTGTTGAAACGATGATAGCGCGACTGTACTCTAGGAACTTACTATTATTAGAGACTGGTAAATTCGCGGGTACACTGGCATGATGGCTATCCTACAAAAATACTTTTAAACTGAAGCAGACGGCAATTGCTCATTAACTGCTTGCGTTTAAAGTTATATATCTGTGTTAGATACATTTTCATTATTAGCTCAGAGACTTCCAGAATGTGTCAAATAAGTCAAAGACCAATTGTGAAAATGACACAAACTTACAGTTTTAGGAATCCTACAGTGTGCGCAAGTGAAAAACGCGAATGTTTTCAGGTCTCTATTATATAAAACATGGTAGCTAAGCACGGTGGAATGTTTCCGAGAACTTTTAGCCTGGCATGCAAACGAACTTCTAAAAAAATTAAATCTTTTTATACAAGAATTTGTCCGTTTCATCCGTTCGCGCATTGATATGCACAGCTCATTGGTAAGAAGACACACTGGAACACCAGGTCAATGTCCTTGAGAGTAACTGTCCTGGTACAGCCAGCGAGGGGAAGGAAACAATACCTCAACATACAGCCTACTCTGCCTTCCATTGCGTAGCCCAGAATGCGGAATTCAAATTCTTATAATTATTTAACTTCGCAGGGGGGCCTAAACTGGCCTTTTGCTCCTCTACAAAAACGTCAAAACGCCAAAGATGAATTCCATGAAGGACGTATTCACGGGTTGTTCGGAATCGTTTAGCCAAACGTTGGCTAAATGGTCATGTAAAAAACAGGGAAATTGCTTCTGGAGACTGAAAATTCAAAATTTTAATACAAACTATGGGCTTAGTGAGAACATTTCTGTTAAGTCCCACATTTACAATACTTTTGCATATGGAAATAACGCAAATTATCGACAGTTTTTCAATATGTAATTAAAATGTGATTTATTTATCTTCACCTCAAAAAATACAACACAATACATGGATAAAACAATTTCCAATAGATCGCTGTGCAAGATTACAGTTATAACGTGTGTATTAACAATACTCTAAATGTGGAATGCAAGGCTACCAGATCATTAGATACTTTTATTGATAGTCTAGATTTCAGGCAGGAGATGCGCTTGGTAGATTACAATAACCAACGTTTCACCGAACATTGCAAGGCGACTCTGCATTAAACGAGGCTTTTTTATTCAAGGTGTCCAGTCGGCTAATGGGACAAAGCAAGTTCTCCAAGTGCCTCATGGACAGTAAATCACTATCCTTCACTTCTGTTGTGGCTGCCATTCGCTGATGGCTTTATCTGTTTGGCTGCTGTGCTTGCCGTATTTGTAACCTGTCAGGTCATTTTACCAGTTTTCTGAAAAGCGAACCTCAGGTTTTACTTAGCTTATATCCATCATCTCGGTTTACATTTCCAGGATGTTTCAGGATTTCAATCGCAACTCGTACTGTTCTTGTTCTGTAATTGTCGGTTTTGACTTTAGCTTTGGTTTTATTGAAATTTACTTTTATTTTTTGCAGACGACGAATGCTCTGCTATTGTTAACCATTTTTTCTTGTTATTATTAATGGTTGTATAATTTGGTTTTTGTCATTATTCTCCTGAACATTCGGTCTACATAAACCTAACCACGCCAGCGTGGTGACTTAAAAACCCCTGCCAGTTATTTTGGATGGAGTCATGACAACAGTTTAATATACATGTATTTCAAATGGTGATCATTAGTATTTTATGAATGGCATGCAGAGATCGACTACCAGAGTGAAATAATCAATGAACTATGTTAATTTAAAACGAAAGTGGTATGACTGATTCTCTGTTTGTACGTTAGAACTAGACGGCCGCCTGATGAACTCTGCCTACCTACATTTGTAGCCACGGCATTTCAGTTAAGAATAAATACAAAATACTTAATTCACGATAGCTAAACAAATAAATATCGTTCGTGGAGGGAATTGTAGTGCAAACTTCTACATGGGCGCCCGTAGCCATCTACATACCCTGAAAGATGACAAGAAATGAGGCCCTACAGTGGAGGATCAACGTGATGAGAGGGCGGGAGGAACATGAGATTACCGGGAAAAACCCACTGGCAAGCGGCAACGTCGCTACGTTTCCCACATGCAAAATATCGGATATCGACCACGTCGAGAGACGAAACCGAATCGCCGTAGTGACAGGCGAGTAGTGTGACCACTCGGCCACCGCGCCAGCTTAATTTTTGATAGAAAATTTTAAAATATTAATTTATTGTAACGTAAAAATTATTTTGTAACTATATGTTAATTAATGAAATGTTATATCTTGTAAAGGGTATGTGTTAGAAGAGTAGGACAGTGGATGTATGATCATGTGAGAGTTCAAGGGGTCAACCCCCTCCATCAACCAGGCTGTGTAGGGGTTCAGTGGGCAGTGGCACACGGCCCCAACTAAGACACAAGGTTCAAGTCCTGGACTAGTATATACTGGGTGACTAGCCTACTCGAGGCTGTCTCCGGGTGCTCCGGCACCAAGCCACTACGGAAGCTGCTGTAACGCATTCCACGCAGAGGCATGAGTTTATTGCGAGGAGACATATGTGATGCTTGGATACAGTGAGTTGTGAATTAATAAACTCTAGTTACGGAACTTTCGTCGATTTATTATGTATTAACTTTTAATTGCCACGAGAGACGATATTGCTCTCAAAACCCAGTAATTAACTTATGTTGTACATGTGTATCCAAACCGCTCGTGATACCTCATTATTCATATAAAATATTCTTGGTAAAATTGCGATAAAAAGAATATTCAAAAAGTATTTGTGTATAATGTATGTTTTTATGAATACATATTACGTTAACATTTTAATTATTAAGTATTGAATTTTAAAAATGTCGAAAATGTCTTAGTTTACAGTATTTTTCCATTCTGTATGTTGAATACATTTTAAGGCTTTTATCTGTAAAAATTTATCCCTTTAGAATAAATTATTTTAACACTTATTTCGCTTTAAAACCCCACAGCTACAAACTTGGTAGGTGGACTGAAACATTAATTTTTGCGGCAGGCTATACCGAACATCCTATAACCCGATTAAATATAGTAGTACTTTTTTCTTCATAAGACTGGTTCTACTGTTATTTACAATGCCTATGTCCTGGTATTTGTCTCTAATTCTGGCGAGGTAAACTTTGTAAACCTCTCGAGACACGTTACTCGAAAAGCGAGTATTTCCATCGTGAAATTATTTATACATTGAATGTAGATTTTTTGTAACTGCTGTCGAACTTTCATAGCACATTATGGTTGGAACACATTTGGTCCTGGACATATACAGTTTTAAGGAGACAACGAAGAGTCTTAGGCAATAACTATAAAAATAATTTCAGAAATTCAACCCCACACGGTTTCTAAAAAACGCAAACGTGTTTTTAATCATGCTTGTGTATCTTTTATACCTGTTGAGATACCGGTTTGCTTTTTGACTCAGAATTATACCTACATACATATAACTTCAAAGATACTTAAATTAATGTCAGGGGTTTTGGGGTCTTCTAAGATTCTTAAAAAGCATGATACCTTGTTTTTCTGTAACAATATTAAAAAAAAAAACAGGAGATAGTAAAGAGAAAGTTAAGAAACAACATTTACAGAGTGGAAATTCTAAATGATCTAAGTGCCAAAAGACTCCTAATTTAGTTCATTACGTAAATATAACCATGTGCCAATGCCTATGTCTTGCTTTAAAGAACTAAGTCCCTATAACTGTCCTAATAGTTTTTATGTTCGTTGAAAGCTTGCATGTCCCATATGTACACGTACTCTTGCATAGCTGGTTTTCCCTTTCTTCTCGAAAGCATATTTTTGGCACTTAGATCGTTCAGAATTTCCACTCTACAGTTTTCCAAAAAAAAAGTGTTTTGCAATGACGATACGTATACCGCTAAGACCAAACTTTAAATTTACTCGGGTTGACATGAGAAACGACTCTTTCTCATACTGTCAGTTTTACGGGGGGCAGTCTTGAGTGTCGGATCAAAAATATAAATATAAATGGCAAACAGTCAAAACAATTTCCAATAACTTAGTTTGAATCTGGTATAGTTCAATTCACTGTATGTGTAACAAAGGGGTTTTCAGTAGGTACTTTTTTCATTTTCAAGTTTCTTTACGTTCGTAGTGATTACAAACCAGATTTGTGTGGTTCTTTTCCTGCCCGATATGATGTTGTCAACACTTTTAGAACGTCCACTTCATTGGTTGATAAGTTGTTTCTTTATCATACAATACTATGAAGGCATTTACTGTGGTTAATAGTTTAATATACTTACTGCACCAGCGTAATGTGATCCCTTGTATTATTAGATTATTAGTTTATTAATGATTTGATATTATTGGTATTGCTATCAATTTTATGATTGGTTTACTTATAACATGTACACAATGAATTAGTCACTAAGAGAATCACTTCAAAGCGCGCTCCAATAAACATTACGATTACAAAAGAATTAACGTGTAAAGCCAGTAACAAACTAAATACAAAAACTACTAGGATAACAGGTTAAAAGGATGCCGCCTACCATGCGTTTCAAATGCGTTACAATATGTTCGCAAATATGTTATTTTTAGCGAAAGTATTCCGCATGTGCTCATTGTGCCAATGTAAGAAAAGAAACACATTTCGGACAAGGACGGCATTTTAATTCAAAGCACTGTTTCTAAGCCCTCATACATAACTAATGGACGGTGTTGTAGCGTATCACGCGTATTCTCTTTTACGCGAAACCGCTAACTTATTCATATTATGTTTATCTACGAAAATAACACACACTTGAAACTATGCTTCAATAGTATTAAAAATTCAATACGCTTGTTAGAAAAATGAATTTTGGACGTATCAAAATTGCTAAAAACAGCTGTTTATAGACTGCTGTAACTCCGAAAATACCACCTGCATTCGTGAAGAGCAAAGCGAGAGGAATACGTTGGCCTTTAATTCATACTATCAAAATATAATATTTTAGGGTCACTGCTTAAAGTCGCACAGGAAAAATCAACAAGGAAATCCTTACATGCTAGTTCGACGCGCTGTGAATAGAGGTGATATGCTTTCCGTTGAGCGTGGTACTCTGGCTCTTATTGAGCCGCTGTTTCCAAAACGTGGGAATTAAAAACCTGTAAAGACTCCTCTTAAAGTCCCATAGTAAAAAGAAATCGATGTTAATATTTCACGCTAGTTCAGTGTTTGACTCGTTGTGGAGAAGCGTTACTTGATGTGCGCGTCAATGTCGCCCATATAACTCCGTCACTTGTGAGGCTGTAACACGCAGGTAGGCTGCGTCCTTACTAATCAAGAGAAAAGTAGTGGCGAGGGCAAGCGTGTGTATGCCGAGCTCACTGGTCGGTTGTCGTCCAGCTGACAGTGAGACGTCACTTCCGCTTGCAGCGTGGGACTGGCAACAGTCTCTGCTGCTGGGCAAGCACCAGCGGGATGAAACTCAAATTAGTCAATTGTGTAAGGTTTTGAGTTTTCGTGAGTGACAACTTGGAGCGCTAGTGTCGAAGAAAAATGAGTGATTCGTCTTTTTTGTTACTTCCGAGTCCGTGATCGTTGGTGATAGTGTATTCGTTTTCGTAATGGCGGTTTGTGGTTAGGTAGGTAAATGCGCGATTTGTAGGAAAGAATTTTTTAGATGGTACAGCAATGAAATAAGCGTCAAATCCCGAAGAAAACTAAATTTAGTCGTTTTGCAAGGGATTCTAAAGAAATTTAAAGAAATGGATAATCTTTGAAGAAAGTGCTTCAATGTGGTCGAAAATGTGAATTATCAGCAGTGAAAAAATGTCGTGTTTTTGTTTGGCATATTTCTCGTAGCAAGCATAATTTTTTTTTTTTTTTTTTTTTTTTTTTTTTTTTTTTTTTTTTTTTTTTTTTTTTTT
>PNEQ01060538.1:0-10455 GCA_003012365.1 Medauroidea extradentata | reverse complement strand
CCACAGAGTTTTCCTAGCCTCATTTTTTATACAAACTTGTTTAGAGGGGAAGCTGTTTTCATAATGCAGGAGAATGGAACTAAGAAACGAGTTAAATTTGTTATTTACATTTGTAGAATAGTACATTTCTGACCATTTTTCACTGTTAAGAGCAGATTTGAATTTATTGGCATTTTCACCTGAGAACTGTCTAATGGTTGTACTGTGTAATGTTGTAGAAACTATATTCTATTTTCAAGTGTGCACCTTTGCAATACTAAATTTAGTGACTTTTATGTTTTATGGTCTGTTGTATACCACATCTATTGTAATTTAACTTTACAATAATTTGCTTCTTCCTTACAATATTATTGCTGCACTTCACTGTACACAATGTTTTTACGTAGGTATAAAAATTAATATGAGGAAACTAAACAGTTGCTATGTTGAGGCATGTTTGGAGTGATACAATATCCACATTTCTGTCCAAGTCAGTGCACAATGAGATAAAAACAAATATTTTTGATTTACAAAATGTTTGAGGCCATTGGTTCCTATTTACACAGTTTTTGTGAATACTACTTTTAAATTGTGAATGGGAGCAGATACCGTAAAACCGTCTCAACAGATTAGTTGAACATTTCTTTTATTATTTTGTTAGGCATAATTATTGACTAAATTGTATAAAAGTCAATAACTAAACAGATTAATATAAAAAGCTTCATAGCAAATCCTACCAATTTTCAACACATGTATGTGACAGGTTAGCAATATCTGCTCACTTTCTGGATTTCAAAAACAATTTATTCACACAAAAAGTGTAAATAGGAACCAATGTTCTTAAAAAAATCATTTTAGAAATTGGGATGAACTATACCGCGATCATAGGCGGTTTGCGATAAACTGAGCACTTTTGAAGAACACGGCTAGAGTAATTATTTTAAAATATTGAGTTCAGGTATTATTAAGTGTTGAAATTGGTAGAATCAACACACTGTGATGAACACTGGAGATGCAACGTTTATATTAAGAAGTAACAGGAAAGTATAAATTATCTGGATTAAAAAAATGTAACTAGGCTTTCAAAAGTGCTCATTTTATCCTGAACCACCAGTAAAGAAGAGAAAGTCTACCATTTAAAAAGAATCTAGTAAAGACACGACAAGGAAGGTGATTGAGGGGCTAGGTATAAACTAAACCAGTTAATTCACCCTACAACTATTTCCAATGGTAAACTTTCTTTACCTCGTACTCGCCCAACCATTTACATGGATATTGTGAAACTACACAGTCATTTTACACTGTTTGAATAACACATTGCCTTAAGTGTTTTATTTTTGCAATAAACACTGCCACAAATAGTTTGTAAGATGCTGAAATATAAAAAAAGTATTTTAGCTGAAATATAATTGGTACACATGAAATAAGATCGCTTAAAGAAATTCACCGAAGTGTTTGTTTTGTAATAATCGGAAATTTAGTGATGTCTCTAAACTCGAAGACATAATAAAACATGATTAATTCAAAGTTTTTGGGTATGTTCAGGATAATTTAAATTAAGAATGGAAGTGCACAAATAATGACATTGATTTAACAACTGGTTAAAGTAAAATTGCAAACAAAATTTATTTCAGCTTAAATTTAAATCGCTTGAGAGCTATTACCTTTGGGCATAGAGACAAACTGTATTGTAACCATTGCCTTCCACACTTTGGTTCTAAATCGTAATATATCATCTTCGACTGCCACTTCACTGTATTTTAATGGGGTCATTTGGAACTATGAAATAAAGAGTAATTTAAAGTTTTTGAGCCAATCAATATTCCTTGTAGCCTCGTAGCATACACGCGCGAGGCACTCTTGTCATTTTAAATTATTCATAAGACAAGGGTAATGATTCCAACAGTGTCAAAGTCACCCAAATATAACGAATTTCTTCTTGTAAATGCGACAAGTCATTTGCAAAACTCCATATATTGTAGTAACCAAGAATGTCCGAAACGCCTGTCAAAAACAATGCAGACGATGGGTCAACCTACTACTAGCGCTCGTAGTTCGCAAGCCGCTGCGAGCTTCACTAAGTGCATGTGGCCAAGCATTGCGAAAGCTGGCAGTTGCCAATTTACCTTTACAAGCACAATTTATCTTAAAAAATATAACAATTTTTTGAAAGTAGTATATTCAAATTTTTGGCTTATATGACCATAACTCTGACCATGCCGACGAGTGATCAAGTTCCGTGGTTCCGTATCCATCAGGACCTACACACTACTAATAAAGCGCGCGCAAAAAGTAAACAAACAGACTCCCGCATGCCGCATGTATACAAGAAGCATGTACATGTACATACTGTAATAGAAAAAGTAATGTAAGGTGATGTCGGATCGTAGTATATTTTGGTATTTTTTGAACAAGAAGTCTGGAGCAGTTTATCAAATGCATATGTAGGTTATTAAATTAGAGAAAGTATTAAAATAACTGTAATAATTACTTATAGTAAAAATTGGAAAATCAAAGAATTACTAATAGAGTTACGAAACGTGTTCAAGAACCTCCTAAATTCTTTATTTGTATTATGTATGTTTAATGATAATGTTATCATCAATATGTAATTGAGTCAATCGATATAGATGACTAATGTAAACATGTATACCAAACTGCCAAAACGCTGTACAGTCCCTATATAGAGCTATGCTCTCTGGGACCTCCCAACAAAATAAATAAAAAAAGTCCCCTGAGTACGTAATTCAGGTATGGAATAAATTATTATTACTAGTACGCAATTTTAATGCTACGTACGTTTATTATTCTAGCACAAAAGGATATTCTTCACTGTTTGAACCTGGTCTAATAACAAAGGTCTGCCAGATCGGCAACTGACCGCTTCTGCAGATTTTGCTAAATTTTTTAAAAAGGCTGCTAGTAACTACTCTTCAAATTTACGACTGCTCGTTAAAAGCATCCAATGACTGTCAAAGTTCTTCAGTAGCCGCCGTCTTGAACGGTTCTGTTTTTTGGATCCTGTGTCGGGTATTCGGCACACGTTATGTGTTTGTGCCGTTCTCGAGTCTTCTAGGATGTTTGTGTTGTTTTGAGTCTTTATTGAGTAGGTATTGTTTGATTATAATGGTTTAGATTATTCAGGAGTGCCCACAGGGGGGTTTATGATGCAGGTAGCTTCATAGAAATTTCAGGGGGGGGGGGGAGAGGAAACTGGAAAAATGATTTAAAATTCGTAAGTTCAAAGAGATTCTTCTTTGTGGGGAAAATAGCAATGACTGATTGGGATGGGAGACAAATGAAAACAAGTTGTTGGAAGTTTTTGTTATTCCTCTTTTGACCCCTGTCTGGGGTAGGGGGATTGTTCCTTATCGTTGAGGAAGTGAGGATGTTGTGTAAAGTTGAGGGCGGGAGGGTATGATGTTGGTTTTCGGGAGAAAGGAGAAGCACTAAGTAGCCACAGTGGCGCCGGAGCTGCGGGGGAAGCAGCAGCAGTTGCCCCCCTCACTCATTTGTGTATGGGGCAAGGTATGTGTCCACTCTCCAAAAGGTTTGGGGTAGCCTACATGTTTTACATTTGTAACTTTATTTGAAAAAATTTTTTGTTGTGATTATGGCTTTTTTATGCCCAATATTTCTGTTCGGAAACATGTAAATTGCACCATTTTGTACCTTAGAATTTAAGCTTTTCTGAGTCTTCTCCCCCTCCCCCCCCAACTTAAAATTTCTCTCCGATGCGCCTGCCCACGTGACGCGCATCTGTCTTAACAGTACCTACAACGACGAGCAAGCTTTCTTTCTCTTTCTGCAAGGAATGTGGCCGAGTTATTGACAACCCTTTATTTTACAAGAAATGGCCAGCACTGTCCCAAGTCCTCACGTATGTCTCGAGAGGTTTCTGCCAGTCAAGTACTTAATTCATGTAAGCGTGAATGTAGATTGTTTTGAAGTGTAAATATCTTGTGGGGATGCATGTTTTTTTTTTCGATTTTGTTTTAATAGTATTTCAAGGAGAGTTATCAGTGCCACTTTTTTTTTTGTGAACTTAACCATGCAGAATCAACCAAAACTTTTTAAATACAGATGTTTAGAACTCTTGTGCTATGGAACAGTAAGACAGTCCAAAGTGGTTGGAACATTGCAGGAAAAAGCATGCCTATAAAGGCTATAAAACAAAAATTTTGGTTGTCAAATACAAAATAATTCATTTTAAGATCTGCGATGGTGATAGCTGGAAGCCATAGGTCGAGAAGACAGTGTTCAAATGAAGTAAATACATCGGAAAGAGAATCGGAGAGGTGAGTTAGTTAACAAGATCATCAATCAGTACCTGGCTGTATAAATGACGTAAAATTTTTCTTAGATTATTTTCCGGGGGCTGGGTTGGTATAGCGGGTACAGCGAAGACGATACAGGTTTCATCCCCAAGATTTTCACACATAGGAATCGTGCTGGATTATTACCACTGGTTGCTGGGTTTACATCTTTAACCGAAATTCGTGGATGTTTTATACAGCTGGTTTCGTCATAAAATTATTGTCTAATCGCTTAAGAGTGCGTGGTAGATAAATAAATGCTGAAAACATCAATGATTTCTATGCCTTTTTTGAAGCCAACATGGATAAAATACTCAATGACAATCCTTGATAATGGTATTTGCCAACTTTATGAGTAAACATTTATCCAGAATTACTAATTCGTTACGCGTGATCTCTTGCGCCCCAGTTAAATGCACGAGTTTCCGGCGTCAGAGATTGTGCCTCAGAAGTTCGTAACACTGGAAACAATTTTGTTTAAAACGTTGGCTAATACTATGGTCTAGGATTGCTATTGTTTAATTTTTGCAAATTGGCTTCAATAAACCTACAGTTATAAGATTAATGATTTTAGTGTTGAATTATGTACTACACCCTCTTAAATTCGTATATTAATAAAGGGAATTACGAAAATAAAAAATGCATGCCATAGTTCGTCTTACTCATAGATTGCCTTACAGAACTTATGGCGCACATTGTTACCACATCGCTTAAAGTTCAGGAGACTTTTTCATAGAAATTTTGAATGCTATTATTTTTAGGGGGGGGGGGGGTCTTCACACAAAATTTTATTAATCTTATATTAGCCAGAGATATTTTTTGTTTTGTAGACATATATTGTGACTATTTCCACAGTAATGATAATTTTCTAGTTTTCAGAGTTCTTGTATAGTGGCATGTAAAGGCCAAAATTTGCATAAAACTGTTTCATACAAGAAACTAAAACCAATTGACTTCAAGAAACAAAATAATTTCTACTGATGAAAAGTGTTGCGGGCTACCAATAGACATGTATAAATTCATTGTATTAAATTTTTTTTGTATTAAAAAAATTACACAAATTTGAAAAATTTTTATTTAAAATTCAGCAGTTTTTTTAAATTACAAAAAAAAAAAAAAAAAAAAAAAAAAAAATTCAATGTGGTTTATATTTATGTCTAGACATAGCCTCCGACACTGTTCTTCAGAGGGAATTTTTTCATTTCTTTGTGTCAGTTAGTTTTTGTTTCTTGTATTAAACCGTTTTATGCAAATTTTTGTTTTAACATGCCATTATACATAAACTATGATAACTAGAACATTTTCATTACTCTAAACAATAGTCACAAAGTATGCCTACAAAACAAACAAAATCTCGTACAAAAATATAAATTATTAAAATAATTTAAATTTTGCAGGGAGCCGCAACCCCCGCCCCCCGAAACCTAGAATCATAAATATTTTAAATAAATACGCTAACAAATCTGTATTGAATCTTTTGTTTTGTATTAGTTTTCATTAAGATACTATTCACACCAATCCATTTATACAAATCAATAAGTAATGTAAGCTTGTTAATTAATAACACTTAATTTTTTACAATTTTACAGTAACTCATTATTCGCCTTTTATTTTCTGTCCAACTTTTGTAGGCATAGTAAAGATATTATGTACCATGCAGCTGTTCTTTCGTAAGGCCTTAACGCGGGCGCTAGGGGGGGGGGGGGAACATGTAGATGATGATGACACTGACTCGGTAGGTGAGTCGGACGGGATATGAATGACTAAGTTACGGGAGTGGACCGGCTAGCAGGGAGAGCTGAGATAAGATGGATAGTGGGGAAAGAGTACACGGCGGAAGTCGCGGAGGAAATCCCCTTTGATGATGATCCCAGGGTTGACAGGCCGACGACCACTGGGCAGGCTACGTACCAGTGTATTGTTGCACCCTCAAACAAACGACGGATCTTCAGGGACTTGTTAGGGCCAGTTCCCATGCCACAACACACTAAAAATTACGTTACGCATCACTAGGGCTGTGGTGAGCCAAGAACACTACTTGAAAATAAAAGACGCAGATAGTTTTATGAAGTTTACTCACCATGAACAAAAAGACTGGTACTCGCAGAAGGCCAATGCCAGTTAAGCGGATCTGGAGCACAAACCTCTCCAGTAGGTGACGCAGTAAAACAGCATGGGGCTGGTGGTGTACTTAATGTGCGAACTTACGCCCTTGGACGCAACAGCTGGCAGAGGTTGATGAGCCCCGGGTCGAAACAGCAAAAACATTTCCGGTAAATTAAATTATAACTATTGAAAACTAAAAATGGCTGGTGCAAAACTGATGAAGGACCCGGGTAGACAAAAACACGTCTAGCTCCTCGACACGTCTAATTCCGGCTAACTGAAAAATGGCGTCCTGTGTCACCGACATAGGGTTTGTTTTGTATAGACAGTTGTAAATAAATTAGGTTAGCTTTATTTATTTACTTACAGTATATCGAAGACCTCCATTCCTGATGTAACTAGCCCCAACTCGTAACAGTATGAGTAATATTTTGGAGAACATGTTGTGGAAGAATGCTGGACTTGATGGCAGAACATATTCTTGCTGTCTCAAGAAAATTATAAGCTTGAAAAGTTTTGGTAATCGCCCACTGTTGTGTACAGTACTTGTTTTTGATCATTTTTTATTTTATATGTTCACAACATACACATTTATATTGAAGTAGTAGTCTACATTATACATTTTACATGTTGTTAGAAAAAAGGGTTTTTAAAATATATGGTGCACAGGATGTCTGTTTCAAAAACCATAAGATGGAAATTATTAAGATAGAGGTAGAACATTTCAGATCATTTTAGATTGTTCTGCAGCTCTGAAAGTTATTTGAGGTGCTCTCTAGGTGAACATATTTTGCACATTCGAGGCCTAGAAGTGCGGGAGGGGTAAGGCTACAAGAAGTGAATTGCATCCTCCTAACCAGCCAGAACTAATGTACGCTGAGCAGCGCGGCAGGCGGATCAGCATTTCTGTTCCAACAGTTCTTAATATTTCACTGATTCTAGCCTGCAAGAAAAGAAGTTAAGCTGCAATGTTGTAGCAAGAATAGTTCAAGTATATCCATGTGAATGAATTACTCCTAGTTTGGTTCTCTTAGCGATGAAATATGCCGCTATCACCCTGTTGTCACAGTGCTCCGACTCTGATAATTACCAATTATGAATTTTGAAATTAAAGCTGGACTTAATGAACATCCAGTTCTGTAGATTGTGTAACTTTTTTTTTTTTCCTGAAGTAACAAAAATTTTTTTTTTGAGAAGTGATTCATCTTCTACCCAAGTACTACCATTAATGATTATTTTCATTCATAGCTTACATCATTCCTACTGTATAGTTCATGTTATGACAGCTATCTATTTGCTGTAAGAATTTTTTTTACGAAGTAGTCTGCTTATCATCTAGCACGCTCATTAGTAGAAAGATAAAGACATCATCAAGAGGATGGTCCGTCCAGAACTAGTGTTTCAGAAGAAGCCACCAGATCAAACTGCTGGCAGCTGTAAGGTAAGCATTTATAACTGTCTGTCCCTCCCAGTGGATTGTACCGACAGTTGGCCTGTGTATTATATGGTCAAACTTTAACTGTTGCAGCCTCCGCATATAGCTATCACTTAAATTTAAGTATGTGATAATGCATACACTGTAACCAGTTAATTTTGCATCAGTCTCCATAATCAGTTTTTTGTGTCCAAATCTGTCTGCTTAACATTTTTTTAGTATGTACAGTGAAATCTCGGTATTTTCAGTTTGAGTCTTTTTTTAGAGTAAGGTAGGCTACATCTATTTAAACTGCAACTGAGAGTTTTCTATTTAATAGGCCTAAGTGTATTGTATTTACTAATCATTCTTTGAGCAACGAATTTGTCATAAGATTGACAAAGACAAGTACAGCAATACAAGCATAAATAAAAGATACATATTGTAGCAAAAAAAATACATTCTCATAACTATTAAAGGGGTATGCAAATTAGTGGCTGAGATAATTGTCTTCCCTTACATAAAAATAATAGCCTATATAATTATAATGTTTTATTTGGGTACTCATACCAAATAACATTTTGAACATTTTTATTACAACTTTAAATTTACCATTTACCATAGTCTCACAAGATCCTCTTTAGTACATTAATTTATTTTGTAGTAAAGTATTCTGATATACCTACTGTAGAACGATATTTTTTAAACTTAATCGAACAGCGGCTTTTTAAAAATGTTTATGTCTGTGATAATTTTTATTTTGTCTGGTAGATGATTATACAACCTAACACCATTTTTAATGATAGAGGAATTTTTTTTACAGAATTGCATGAAAGTTGGATCTATTTCGAGTGTTATTCAGTATAAATGACGTAGAAAGTAATACATTTCAAGTCCCTTTCAAGTACGGTACTATGTAATAAGCTTTCATTGTATTTGAATAAAAGTAGCAATAGGCTTACATTATAGTTTGGAATACGTATAAGTTGTACCCAGAAATTACTTTTAGTGTTTCTGTAGTTAGAGGCAATAATATCTGTGTGAATATAAGACATAATCTTATTTGATTTCCATCTGTGTGTAGTGACTTAGATTGTTTGGTATCACCATATAAGTTACTTAATAGCCTGTGGAATTCAGTACAAAATGTGTAAAGCAGCACAAATTAATGGAAACAATGAAGCTGAAATAGACCTACTGTAGAATTATTTACGTTCAAGTTATTACACCAAGTAAAATTATGTTAAAATTAATAATTTTATCCTTGAATGTATAACATTTTGATAACTTATCAAATATAAGTTTGGAGTGAAAATGTATGTATCCTCTGGTTGTAAAATCTGTGTATTTTTATCACTGCTTCAAAAATTATGCAAGGTAAGGTAAGAAATTTAGTACCTACATTAAGTTAACAATACTGTAAAGAGTTGAATGAATAAGTAAACAGTATCAACCACCAGCACACAATAGCTTTGGGACAATAATGTATGGGGGGGTAAATATCAAGAGTAGCTACTCATCACGTAGGGACTAAACTATTGGTTTTACAGGCAAAGTTTCTTAATAAAAAATGTTTCTTGTGACGTACATGGGTAACAAGTTTTCTCTTCTGTTTATTTGTTGAATTATACCTAGATCTAATTGTTTTTACTATTTAAACATTTATAAATTATAACTAACACAAAATTATTGAATACTTAAAAAACAGAGTGCAGATATAAATAATATTAAACATCTTGACAACTAAAGACTGTGCAGCTTCAATTCTTTAATGACATAAAAATGTGGTTAAACAATTGGAGAGGGGGAGGCGGAGTGTGATGTAGGAAGCAACAGTGTGTCCAACAGTAATAATTTAATGTAATTTATACTAATTTATAGTTTTGCCTCTGTATTTTAAAAATTACCAGTACAATATTGCTAGAGTTGAATGAGAAAGTTTATTTCTGGTGAGTTTTCCATCACTACTAATACACTGTGACACACACCTTAAATATTTATTACAAAACCATTTTCATGTAGTTTACTTGTAAAGATATTTCCTCTAGGCTCTGTTGTCAGTTACACTGGCTTAGTGATACACTTACCTCTGTGCTGAATGAGGTACACCTGACTGGCATTTGAAGCAAGGACATGAGGTAGGCAGATGCTCAAGTATAAATGTGAGCTTGATTTTAAGGACACAAACACTGTTTACCGTGCGAACAGTTAGTTGGGAAGCCAGTGTAGGGGAGGGCTCTCGTGAATGGCTGCTGCTGAAGGGACAGAATCCATGTGACACTGCTGGTGCTATTTGTATAAAACTGATATCTCTCTCTGGTACCACTTTTTATGATACATAGTAGTTCAAGCGCTCGCCAGAGCAGGTTGTGTTTCTCGAATGCTCCTGCTAGTCCGGTTCTCAGAGGGCTAAGTATTCTCTGTTGCCGGAAATATGTTTAGTTCGCCGAAATCTAAAGTGCTTTCTGGTTCTGATGAATCATCTTCTAACGTGTGTGACAAATCCTCTGATGATTTTCCAGGCTTTGGTGCCAACCTGCCGGTTATTTCAGATATTGCTGCGCTGAAATTGGGTCAGGACAATATTGTTTCTATTCTAAATAGCTTAGCCGACAAGCTGGATCAACTTTCTAATGAAAA
>PNEQ01060537.1:0-10465 GCA_003012365.1 Medauroidea extradentata | reverse complement strand
ATGCACTTTAAAATAAAACATGAAATTCGGTAACAGACATGTTTGCAAGACTGGATATAAGATAAAAGGAAAAAACTTATATTAATACCTGCAGTAAGTATACGAATATCAGTAGTCTGGGAGAGGTGATATTTCAATAGTGAAGAGGTAACATTACCTCCAGTGAAGATGGAAAATATTCGTGTGTGTTCTTACCGCAAGCATGTATTAATGGTAAAATATTAGTATGTGTACGTGACGCTGGACGATATTAAAGTATTATTCATAGTATGTACCAGTGAGAAAACTATGATATCTGGATTGGACAAAAGCAACAACTAGAAACGGTATTTGGGTTATAAGGTCTCTTCTCTGTAACTTTACGTCGACATTTATGGAAATTGTAACCGTTACGTGTTTAACTTTGTGAGAATCGATGTCAACACCTTCTAGACACCAGTGATAAAAGATATTTGCGTGTGTATACGCTGTATGGAAACTAGGAATAAGTAAATGTAATACAAACCAGTGTCGTACAGCATATTGATGTTAGAGCTGTAGACTGTATGCACGTATAGCATATAATTACATGTCATGATATTCTCCCTAGAAAGCAACAAGATTCGACGATGGAATGAACTCAGGAGAGAATTGAACCTACTACCAATGATGTGTTAATGGCGAGGCCATCATTGCCTTCTGTTTCATATGTGAACAGCCCGGAATATCTGTCAATGACTTCAAGATACCCTTGTTGAATCTGTGACATGATTTACAGTACATGTTGACATGGTAGGATAGGTGGTATGAGACGAAAAAACATGTATGAATAAGGACAGTTTGATTTATGGGTGTTAGAAGTGAGGGCGCGAGTTCAGGTGTATTAATCCGTCTATCAATCAATTAAGAATATGACGAGATGATTACGACGAACATGTTGAAAGTTGAGAAGCTGAAGCATCTACGGTTGTACAGATATTTATAATAAAAATGTAATTGTACTGATGTGATTGGCTTTGTGAGGTAGTTTGAAGACATAATTCGGTTCGATAACCTTGAGAACAGATGGAAAATCACTGAGTTAAGAAATAAAATGTATGGTTGGACTGCTATTACACTAAACCGGTACCGTATTAAGACACACATTGTAGGAAAGCGAACAGGACGAAGTACGTACCACAGTATGATATTTATTAAATTGAATGAATAAGAAATGATTGCGTCAGGTTATATGCGACGTAACTTGCCCATGACCACAACTCACTTCGGAAAAAAATAGAACAGTATGTGTTTGATATTTCCTGTAACTAGTGGGAATTGTAGCAGTGAAGCAGAATTTTATCTACATCAGTGAATAAGTTATGACGTGATGTGAGCTCGTGTTGAACAACTTCGACTAGCACTGCGGTAACTTTACCTCTGTTGGCGATATCTTCACCGGTGATAACTACCTACATGACAATGGCTATGACGGTGCATGGGACTTCCTTGACAAAACTGACAAATGTATGAGACTGGGTCAACGAAACATGGATGAAACTTCTGTTACGAAGCCTTAGCTTGCATTGTGACGACACGAAGTTAATGAGCGCAATAAATTAATGTTTTTTTATGCTTAATCAAGCAATACATGGACTTGACTGTGTTAGTTTTAAAGTGAAGACTAAATATATTTCCAAGGTATGTGGTGTTTGTTTCACAAGTAGTTGATTATATATTGAATGTACATAAATTTATGTAATTAAGGAAACTGGGTTTTTTAATTAACGTGGGTGTTTGACGAGAATAAATATTACGATTTAAATACTTTTTTCGAGTACAAAGTAAAGATAGAATAAAAATAGTAATATATGAACCTGGGGTAGTTCGGACAGGTTCTGGCGGGACTGATGGAGAGTGAAGTTAGAGTTGTGAGGGAGTATTCGATGGTAGGTGCGAGGGCGTAGGAGTAGTGTGTTAAGCATAAGTAGTATGAATATGAAATTGTACGTCAGTTTCTTCGTTGTAATTGTCCTGAAAAATATGTTATTTTCAAAACGAATGATTGCTTTTATCGGAAATTTAAATAAATATAGCTAATTTGGTAGGAGTGTTAGTGTAGACGATGATGATCCGTAGGAAATAAAGTCCTTGTAGGTATAATAAAAAATTTATCAAAAAAAGGTTTTTAATAACTGATTGATTTTATTGGGTATTGATCGGATATAGCTAAGAAATAAGTCAAGTTTAAGTAGTATTCATTAATGGTATTCAAATAAAGTGTTGGTAATTATAGTTACAATGTTAAAAAAACGATAATTTTAAAATTTATGATCATAACGTAGTCTCAATCGATGGTTGTTACTACTTACGGTCATCTAGCTGCTATGTGAAGACACTGGTGACGTGCTGTGAAGTGAGAATTATAAAGGAAATATATTTTAATATGAAGGATAAGAAAGGGGTGGTAAAGTTGGGAGAGGAAGGTGGAGGGGTGTTTAGTTGTTTGAGCGTGTTATGACACGAACGTCAGTGAGAGGGGCAAGTAGGGGGGGAATTCATCACGTGACTAACAGCCAATTAAATTAAAGGGCGGGATAGGGGGAGGGGGGAATAGTTAATATATACATGTAAAAAGTGGTTGGGGGCGTCAGTGTGTCGATGGTGCTCGTCCGGGTAAAGACGTGTCGGTAGATAATTTAATTAAATAATTTTTATATAAATTTTTTTTATTAATTCGTTTTTTATTAAAAAGTTTTTTATTAAAAATTTTATTTATTAAATACGTGCGGGGCTATTATGGAATGCGAAATCGAAAAATTTTCGTAAGAAACACCAAGATGGGGGCCGGAAACCATATGGCGTCTGGAAACAAGATGGAGGTAATATTTTTTTCGGGATTTTTTGAATTTTTTGAAATTTTTTGGAAAATTTTAAATTTTTGAATTTTTTTAAATTTTCGAAATTTTGGAAAATTTTGGTAATATGACACTCAAGGTCAAGGTCAGTGTCAAGGTTAAAGGTCAAGGGTAAAGGTCAAGGTCATCCAACATGGCGGCCGGGGACGTGACGTCACAACATGACGGGGGCGCCTCGCTTGGGCGGGCGCCTCACACCGGCTCCATGTCCCAGAACCGCCATAATCATACTACTTACCCTTACAAATGTTTAATTAATTAATATTTTTATGTGTTTATTCAAAACTAGGTACAGTACGTGCATTTGTGTGTAGAGTGTATGAAATTATTCTGTATGCTTGCTAAACTGTATTGGAAGTTTTTAACCATAAAAATTATACACCAACAGAAATGTTTGGAACGGTAATTATATAGGTTTGATTATAACAGCACACAGCTCAGATGCGTAACCAAAATTTTTTGGGGGGAAAGGGGGCTTTATGAAAATGCTGTTTTAATGTAATATGTATGGGTAGTAATATTGTTACAAGTTTAGCAAAAATTAACTTGTGGGCAATTCTCTGAGCTCTTTGGGATAGAGGTCTTATAATTAGAAATAATAGTTTAATTAAGTTATTGATTTACTAGCTTACAAATCTTACAAAAATACACACAACAGAAATCAATCATGGCTTTCACAACACTCTTAATTATACACACAATTACTACTGTGTCACAGAAATGTTAACTAACTTGGATAATTAAAGCACAAAAATGTTTACTATTAATCAAAGACTACAAATCACAATAAAAGTCAAGTCACATATCCAATCAACAATCTTTCAAATGGTGACAATGTACAACCTTAACAGTCCGAAGTGGTGATGGCTCACCATGTGCTGCACAGAACTTCGAGTGCACCTTCTTGTCTTCGCTCTTGAGGTCTTCGATTCGACTCCCATCGCGCACCTCCTTGTTGTCCGTCGACCCGCAGTAGCAATCCTCTTGTTTCGCCCAATACTGCTCCGAAGGTATGTGCCTGCAGCCTCACAGTAGACTCTGACGTCACCAAGATGTCTTCACCAGTCTCTCTCCACAAGCATAGCAACTTCTTCTAGCACGACCAATAGCGAACTCCCCTAAGTTTCCAGTGACTGTTCTCGCGGATACGACACCTCCAGTGTTGTTCTCCACAGCTCACCACCTTTCTGTAGCATGACGACATCTTCTTCATTGCTGCCGTCGATACATAACCCCAAGTGTTGTCTGTCCCTTCTGCAGGCCGCTGATGTTACTTAGTCTCGACACCGACCACCGCCGCCGTGTTGCCATCCTCGAGACGCCGCACCTTGTCAGCTCCACCGCGCCGACACAACACCCCAAGTGTTGTCTTCTCCGCGGCTGGTCACTTCTCTCAACGTCCGTCGATGCCACTGGAGCGCCGACGCCAATGCCAACCCACACCACACTCGGGTCTCAATTCACACTTGAGAAGACTTCAAAAGACAAGACTCTACAAGACTCCCAGAGGACTCTTCAAGACTCACTGACTCTGTTTCGCAGTTTAGGAGCTTTTATACGGCCCATTTAGTGACGTCAATAGGCGGTGCAACATGATGACCAGAGATCTAAAAATAGGTATTACCTCACTCATACCTGCCAAGAGTCACATACACAAAGGCGTCATCCCGATGACGTCTCGGGCGTATCGCAGTACCTCTGTTAAAACCCATGACTGTGGTTGAATCATCGAGCTGTCCACCTAGCATGATGTAACATGCCAGCTACCAGGCCAATACACAACAATATTAACATTAATAATACTGCACTGACATGTCAATAATAAAGTGTAAATAAATGTGTCATGTGGGTATTAACAAATATATAGGCCTACACACAGTGATAGACACTTTAAGAATAAGGAGTAAAACTATAGGGCAACTGGATGCAATTACGCCAGTATTTTTGGATGCGATAAAAACAGTCTTCTTGGGTGCAATAATGTCAACTAGTATTGAAAAAAATAAGTATCAATGGTAGGAATTACTGTATTTGGTCAGTCAACTGCTTATAATAATTGAATTTAAATTAAATAATATTTTGAGATATTAATTATAAACCTTCAGTTATATTTTTATATTAAAATTCATTTTCTCGAAATTAAAATTGTACCTTCTAGACATTATTCTACAAACTGGGTTTGCCATAAAAGGGTTCTGAAAATCCTCAACTTTCCTTTGTGATCAGCCTTGCTTAATGACAGTGAATATTATCAAAACACTGCATTTCTTTCCTGAAAACTTTAGAAGCCCCTTTTATAACGTACATGCGTTTTCTAATAAATAATGTGTGTAAATATTATTTTTAAATCATTTAAGTACATGGCATTATTGTAGCCTATAAGGATGCAATAAAGCCATCCTTTTTTCTGCCAATTGATTTATTCTTGACCAAAGTAATACATAAAAGTCCATTTTAAGACCTTGGTTGTTTTATATTAATGTTGTTCTCCACATTCCTACCATAACAACTTAATAATTAACTCATGGTTTTTTAAGAAAACTATTTTTCTAAACAGGTGGCGTTATTGAATACACTTACCCCCACGGTTTTCGTACGGTTATTAAACACTGCTATAGTAAATTGTCAACCCCAATAAGGTGAAGCAAATTATAATGTCAGTGAACTTGTTACTTTACACAAAATTTACTCTTATGCATAATTTATTTATGGGGAAAATGTCTGTCATAAACTGTGGTAGAGACACTTCTGCCACGTGTGTAAAAACACACAATTTTTGTAGTAAATTTTGAAGTAGGTATTTGACTTATGTGTTCACACTGTTTTCTTTCATAACGTCAACAAATTGTGAGACAGCAGAAATTCAGGAATCTGAAGATGTATCAGTTGAACAAATCGCAGATAATTTAGTAACTGGGACTAACGAAACCTGCACTGAAGCCAGCATAACTGACTCTACCGATCCTGACATTGCTGCAGGTTTCACCAAACAGCAGGCCGCCAAAGAGAGCAACGGAACTGCAACTCAATCTGCGTACAAAAAGAAACATTCTACCAAACAAGTATCGAACGATATAGTTGAAATATTCAAAAGAAATTCCAAGGAGGGCAAAATTGTTGTGCTCAGTCCTTGCACAATAAACAGAAAACCAGCATCCCATTGGTATATTCTTTAAAATCATGGCAGAATTTTGTTAAGAAATGGTTGCCAGTAAACCATATTCGTGCCAAGATGCAAATTTGTCAGATAGTTAGTCAACTTGAGTTGAATGAAATCTTCTCCCGACCTTCCTTAGCTTCAGTGTCAAACAACAGTGATGTAGTATTTCAAGAGCAAGTACATCTGCTCATGCTACCTCACCGACTTCCATTGTTTACAGTGAATTACTGAAATACATGACACATGTGTCAGGCAAGAATTTGGTTTCATGATTGAAGACAATGACTTTGGTATGCTTTGTAATAATCAATTTGCATTGTTCTTTTGTGTACTTATGCCAAGACTTTTCATTTGTTGTCTTTTCTAAGGAACATGATTATTATGATTAAATTCGTTACCTGAGAGTTACTCCTAGTTTTTCTGCAGTGGTTATAGGCTCATTTACTTTATCACATGACTGTTTATTTATCACTTTCAGTAGGTGACAGAACGTTATTAAACTGGTAAATATTAAAACGGAAAAATCTTCTAAACACTGAGTAGTCCTTCAACAGATGTTTCTGGATGAGAATACTTTGGAAACCCTTTGTATTCCTGATACATCGGATTAGGTTCACTTTTTCTTAATTGATGTAACAAATTTAACATTTATTCTTCCTTCTCTTCCTCAAGAACTTGCAACAGCAACAGCGACGCTGTCTCCATGACGTTCACGTAGCGACTGAAGTCGCGATCATTGGAATTCACACACACGACTTGGGACACGCTACTCCAGCCACGCGATTGTTGCCGCGCAGCTGGAGTCGCTTGAGTTGAGAAATCACACCTTAAGTATAATATTTTTAAATGTTAAAAGTAGTAGTAGGCCTATTTAATAGTAGAAGTTTTGGCAGGGGAAGCAGTTGTGATAGTACAAGTATTGACAGTGAAGGTTGTTGTTATTGTAGAAATGTTTGCCGTGAATGTGGTGGTGATAGTAAGTAAGGGCTTTTTCACACAAAGACACTTGCGACCGTCACAAGTGGCCGCATAAGGACTCTCCAAGAGTCACTGTTATAAGTCACTGCCAGCAATACCAATGTTTGATACCGGTACACACGAGCGAACGTCACCAGTGTCCCAGTTTAAAAGCTCCTGTGTAAACCTGTGTAACTCCAGCAACGACCTGTACCCTATTTCATAAAACTACAAGTGTACAAGTTACAAGTAAATGTACTTGCAACTTGTACAAAAGTTATAAAATTCGTTTCATAAAGCTACAAGTAAAGACTTGTAGTTACAAGTCTTGTGCTACAAGTAACAAGTTATTTTTACAAGTAAAGATTTAGTTTGGTTTCATAACAAAACTTGTAGCTAGCAAACACTTGTAACTTGTGAAAACATTTCTACTAGTGTTCATACCTAGGTAGAATATTTTACATGTACAATTTTTTAATAGTTGTGATCAAGAAAATTGTTGAAAAAATCGATGCTAGTTTTTACATTTATATTATGACGTAACAGTTTACAATGGATTTAATATTCACCGATTCTGACGAAGATGAAGAGGTTAGGAGGCGACCACACAATTTTAGAGAACTAGTGAACATGGGGTTTCCCACGTTATTTGAGTACAACGAAAGGTTTCGCATGAGTGCTGTTAAACTGGAAGAGCTATTACAAAATATAGGCCATCTTTTAGATCACCCTACACAAAGAAATAAATCGTTATCTGCAAAAGAACAAATATTTGTGTCACTACATTGGTTGGGAAATGGTGGCCAGTACCACGCAGTTGGAGATATGCACGGTGTTTCCAAGGCAACAGTAAGTCGATGTCTTAAGAAATTTGTAATTGCAGTTAATGAGACAATATTTTCAATTGTCATTGGATGACCACAGAATGTTGAGGAGATTGTACAGCTGTTTCATGAAATAGCCGGAATGCCGCTAGTGTGTGGATGTATTGATGGGACATTAATTCGCTTAGATAGACCTAGTATGTACAAACTCACTCAATAAACTGTATGGTGGTTTGTGGGCCTGACCATCAATTTTATTATGTAAGTGCAAACTGGCCTGGTAGTGTCCACGACACAAGAGTGTTACGTAACAGTTCACTATATCAGCGCTTCAGTACAGGTTGGCGACCTTATCCTGATGCGGTGCTACTTGGTGATTCCGGTTACCCTTTGAAAGAATGGTTAATGGTACCAGCAGTAAACCAACACGAAACACCAGCAGTTAACCGTTTTAATCGAGCGCATAAAAGCACTAGAAGATTAATAGAAAATTCAATAGGAATTCTAAGAGAAAAATTCCCTTGCCTGAACTATTTACGAGTGCAACCTTCATTTGCAGCCAACATTTTTAAATGCTGTGCCGCACTAAGCAACCTTTCAAGAGATAGGAACGAGGGCGTTGATTTTGTAGACCTTATCAATGCAGAAGAAAATGTGCAATTTCCAGATGAACATGATGTCCAGCCCATTTTACCTGCTGCTATAGCAAAGCAACAACAGCTGATACATCATTTTGCATAAATATAACAAAGAGGAACTCTTTATTTGCGATTAAACAAGCTCTATATAGGCTATTTAATTCAATTACAGTATTAACATTATGTCAACATGTGAAACTAATTATTTCACCTACAGACTTTATCTGTGTTAAAATTGAAATAAAAATGGAACACATAATACATTTGTTAGTAATTACTAATAAGTCATGGTACTTTTACAAATTGTTTATGATGTTTGTACAACAGTTTCATTGGACACTACAATGTCATCATAGCACACAAGAAGGAAAGAAACAAACTCTGGCTGTAAATCTTGGATAAACTTGGATCTACGCAGTCCTAGTTCCTTTTCTAACATCAAAATGTCTAGTTTAGTCTTGTGATTTTTCAGTTCGATGTATTCCAACTGTAAAGCACGTTTCTTTACAATAAACTCATCGTTGCCTGCATTTCGTTGAGTTGTAACCTTCCTTTTCTTGGGTACTCCTAGGAAAACGTTTAACCAGTGTTAAATCAAGTGTGAAAAATACATCCTAAACATATGTTTGAAGTTGGCATTAAACACATATAAACTAAAATGTGCTATGTTACATGTGGTTTTCTGAATACTGTTCTAACTATTCCTCTTTAATAACGTGAACAACAACTAAGTTACAATAATAAACTATACCATTGGGTGTATTTGCCACAGGAATATCACTGTGCTCCCTCTGTTCCTCCGCAGCTTCTGTATTTGGCATTGTACCCCCGGCAATAGTCGTATCGTCGTCAATGTCCCCACTGCTACAGGTAGCACTCTGGGATTGCCATGTCTCGGGTACTCCCAAGGAAGTAACAAGGGGCGAATCTTTTCCGATAGTGCTCAGAACTAAGTTGTCAATTTCATTTAACTTACAGGCACTGCCACCTGCACTTCCCGTTTGTCTCCTGTTATCTACTTTAACCTGTAATTTCAAATGAAGCCACACATTGCATTTAAAAATGATTATGTTAGTTTTTCGTGCATTTTACTTTTAACTACTTTTAAGGTAATGATACTCACCATCGTCCCTTTCTTCAAATTTTGCCTTACAACATCGCGTACGTACTCCCAGCCCTTTTGCTGAGGTACTACCCCCAGCGACTTAGCGAAAATCAGCACCTCCGTCCAAGCAGACTGCTTGTCTTTCTTTGTGAGTTTGTCCGAAAAGGCTCCAAACAATATGTGTTTACGGTCATTAATTTGTTTCAGCACACAAAGTTTGTCATGCATCTGCATTTGCCGTGAATTCATTTTTTCCAATTCACTTAACCTAACAATAAGATGCACACATTAACTAATGTCAACAAACAGGCTAACAGCTGACTTGTAGACTTGTTGAAAATAACTTACAAGTGCACCAACTTCTACAAGCCCAACAGTTTTCTTTATGAAATAGCTCTGGATAAGACTTGTAAAATATTCACTTGTAACTTGTAACTTGCAACTTGTACAAAAGTTATAAAATTCGTTTCATAAAGCTACAAGTAGAGACTTGTAGTTACAAGTCTTGTGCTACAAGTTACAAGTTGTTTTTACAAGTAAAGATTTAGTTTGGTTTCATAACAAAATTTGTAGCTAGCAAACACTTGTAACTTGTGAAAACATTTCTACTAGTGTTCATACCTAGGTAGAATATTTTACAAGTACAATTTTTTAATAGTTGTCATCGAGAAAATAGTTGTAAAAATCGATGCTAGTTTTTACATTTATATTATGACGTAACAGTTTACAATGGATTTAATATTCACCGATTCTGACGAAGATGAAGAGGTTAGGAGGCGTCCACGCAATTTTAGAGAACGAGTGAACATGGGGTTTCCCACGTTATTTGAGTACAACGAAAGGTTTCGCATGAGTGCTGTTAAACTGGAAGAGCTATTACAAAATATAGGCCATCTTTTAGATCA
>PNEQ01060536.1:0-10466 GCA_003012365.1 Medauroidea extradentata | reverse complement strand
CCATCGAAAAAAAATTGTTGGTACAAAGCACTTCACTTATAACTAACAATATTATTTTGTTGACAAGTTGTAACTAGTTGTTTGTTTACACAAAATATTTATTCGACGTCCTGTAGTAACCAAATATACGTCTGGCACAAACAAATTGCGTTTAAATGAATAATTTGGTCGAGGGAAATAATTAATTTTGTTTGAAGGATTCCAAGCTTGGTATTACCAACAAAATATTGTTTAGCTGAAGCAAACATCACCCAAACAAATATATTTAGTATAATGAAACAATTCTTTCTCTCAGTGTTCGCTTTTATTTAATTTTATTTGTTTCAACGTCTGAATACATGTGATCACTGATTCCTGCTTCTTGCGCCAAGTGTGTGTAGCTACAACAACATATCAGATATCAACTGCTCATTGGCTGACGAATTTCTGAGAAGAATATTTTGTATAGGTTAAGTTCTTCGAAATAGTCAAACGGTGCATGGGCATAACTGCAAGCCATGATAATGTTTGGCACAACCGAATCATTTGTATGAACAATTTAGTTGTTTGAATTATACAATACTGGTTTATAATGTAGAATCACGTAACTTTTCTTGTTTCACACAACCATATAATTAACAGGGCATTTGATTTTCTCGAAAACACCAACTGGTTTCAGTGTTATTCATGCATATCTACAGCTCTGGTTTATGGTCACTGATAAGATATTAATAACGAGGCACCCCGACTTTTAGTGAAAAGGTTTCTGCAGCAGTTTGTTTCTGTGCTTCATATGCACACCAGCAGCTGTGCTTCTTTATTGTTGGCAGCGTGTCTTTGTGGAAAGAATTTTCTCATTCAACCGCACTAATCAGAATAGTTACTGCGATATCACACGTCCGTGATTTTCAGTAAAGCGTGAAGTAACGAAACAGTTAATAACAGCCGATCAGTGAATAGGAAGCAGAGCTGACGTTCTGCATATGAAGCACTGAAACAAACTACTGCAGAAATATTTTCAAAAACCAGTGCGAGTGGACAACACTATTATTCAACATAAAGTTATAGTTTCAAAACAAATGAAATGTCACTGAAAAGCGTTTATTAATTTGCATGAAAGAATTTAAAAAGGTAAAAAGTATTCACGTACCTTAAAAAATGCGATTGTTTTATAAACACCCTCCTCCCTCCCAAGAAAATCAGAAGCGTTATGTCTTTGGCTTGTCATCGTGCAGATAAAAATATCTTCCAACCAATTTCTTTTCTGCCAGTCAAATTCTTCCAGAAATTCTACCCAATGTATTTTTAGAATTTGATACTGGCTAGAACGTATGCAATATCCTTACATAATACAGAACACTGCAAATAATTATTGACTGTAGAAATAATGTATACCTGAAAATATTTATATTTTCGGACTGTGGGGATTTTATTAGCTTCTTCTTTCGTTTGATCCATTTACGTCTGATTAACTTAATATACTTGTAAAAAAATGATGAGAAGGATTTTTATAGTAATATACGAAGTGTATACTGTTAGAAGAGTTAAATAGGTTGACTTACCACAGTTAAAAATTACGGTATATTTCACAAATTAAGTTCATTTTAAACAAGCATACAAACAAATTTGTTTGACCGAAGCAAAAATATTCGCAACTATTACTTCGGTAAAATACAGCGTTTGATTTAACAATAGTTGATAGATATAAGCAACAGCCAAATAAATATTAACTTCATTTATGCATAAATAGGTTTCTATGCTTTCAATGCATGACTTTGTAATAGGCCTCCTTGCCATTCGTATTTGAATAGAGCCAATGCTCATTGTAGAGAACGCAAAATGTGATGGAATTATCGTAGAGAACACGTTGACATTTCATTGTACTCAGAATTATGTGTTTGATCTTACTCAATCGTAATAATTTGTTTCATTTCTATTGTTTTAGACGTTGTTTTGCATAATGGTCAAAGGCAAAGGGTTTGAGAGGAGTTTTTTTTAACTGTGTCACGGCTATTTTACCTTTCACGCCGAAGGAAAGAGAAAGCTGTGAATGGATGATGAGAGCTAGTCCACAGCCTTGAATTTGCGGGGAACCAAGACTCAAAGGGCGAGAAGTAGGTCAGCTCAGGGGGCGTGGCTTCGCTTACCCCCTGCAGTAAAATTTAATATTAACTTCACTATTAGTTAGCGTAAAGAGTTCAAATTTTGTATAAATGTTGGTGTGTATGTTAATGATAACCTGTATGAACTTTGAAAACATACTGTTGCAAGCCGCGACTGTCTGGCTGGGCGGTGTAGTACGATAATGTGGTGACGGAGCTAGGACACTTCTCTTCCCACCCACTCCTTGGCGCCATGGCTGTCGGACAGAGCGGCGAAATACAATACAGTGGCGGCAGCGCTAAAAGACCTCCTCGGATGCTGTATGGATTGTGTTACTCCACGATAACAACCTGCACGCCGCTGTAATCGGAGAGCAGTATAAGCCGATATAGCAGCGGCAATAACAAAGAGGTTCGGCATACATTGTGTCGCCCATGTGCGGTGGCGACCACCTGCACCCAATATCGGGTAACCGAGGGAAATATCGTGATCTGGAATGTTCCTGTTCCCTCTTTATCTCTCGGGGTGGTGCTTGACTTTGAAGCTACGCCTTTCCAGGAGGTTGGAGAACAGAGCCTTGCCGAGATAATTCGAGATGTAGGTGTGGGTATATAAGGGGGAGCTGCAGCAGGAGCGAGAGAGTTTTGGCTGGCAGTTATGCCTGGTGCGATCTCAAGTGATAGTGACGAGAAGTATTGGGTTGCGACGAGTGTTCGAGGGTGTCCAGCGAGTGGGACCGCAGCAAGTAGTAGGAAGAAGGTGTTTCTAGGCCAGAAAAGATTCCTCGGTATTCTTTTATTGGGTCCAAAATTGTGAGTGACTAGTAACCTGTCCATATACAGAGAACTTATGGAGACGTATTTTTTTTCCTTTATGTAAATAGTAGTTATTTGTTCTGTTTGACATTTATTGTGATACATCATTATAGACATAGGTTTTTTGTATAGACAGTTGTAAATAAACTAGGTTAGCTTTATTTTCTTTCTTTTATCAAAGACCTCCATTCCCAAACGTACCTAGCCCCAACATGTAAATATATATAAAACCGATGCGGAGGAAAGGCCGCATTTAGATACGTCAGTCGTCCACAGAGCCTGTGATTGGCTGGGAGTAAAAGGGGGGAGTTTTTAGGGAAAGTGCCGCAAGCGCGTCGGTTAGGAATATTTCGATGACTTCGGCCGCGAACACCACGAGAGGTGGTTGTGTCCCGAGCCGCGGGAATTCGCAGGGGTCCGCGTATTTGCTTCGGGGAGACTCGCTGTTCGGATACCACGAGAGCTGGTTGTGCCCCTAGCGTGGGATATTCGCGTGATCCGCTTATTATTTGTGGAGACTCTAGTTGTGGCCGTTACGAGAGGTGGTCGGGCCCTAGATTCGTGGGAGTCCGCATTTAAGATTTGCTGTGTTTTTTGACGTCACCAAGGGTGCACGCTCGTGTGACCGATTAGCTAAACACTGGGTTCTGAAGTATTCAGAAATGCAAGAAATTCCGGCTTTATTATTTCGCCACGGGAGTAACACCTACTGGAACAGTTGTCGAAATTGATGTCTATATTTTCTCTTCAAATAAACGAGAAAGGTTATAACTTGCACATCCGCATATATGCTTTATGGTCGGTGATTGTATGTTTACAACTCTCAGCTTCTTGGAGTTCTACTCACAAATAACAGACTTGTGGTGGCCAGTACGCCTATTTTTAGAGCCACGAATTTGTCGCGAATAGATTTTTGCATCACTTTGTTTCAATGTCTTACGTAGGCCTACACATCGACAAATCTGCTTTATTGTTATTGGCAGCGTGTCTTTGCTCAGTCATGTCTCTTATTTGATGACACCAGTAAGAACAGGGCAATAGTGACGTCATACGTCAATGATTTAGCATTAGAACCCTAAGACAAGTGAGAGTTAAAACATACACTCGCTGACCATGAAGCAGAGGTGCAGAAATGCACATAAGGCACGAAAACAAAAAGGTGCAAAACATTTTCAGCCATTAAATCGTGGCTCAACGTTGTGATCGCCGCAGTTTCAAACGCGCAAAATCAGCTCTCGGCGGGTGGTAGCCTTAATGACTGCGAGTTTATAATGTTTCGAGAAAACATAATAAGAAGATTTTTTACTGTCCAACCGCGTTGAATTTTCACCTCTGGGCAAGAGCTCGAGATGAATAAACGTGGTGCGTCTGTAAAGATTTCTGCAACCACGAGGAGAGAGGGAAATCCTTTCGCTTCGCCGCAACCTCATGAATGAACGACGTAAATGAGCTGGTGAACGACGCAGTAAAACGCTGATGACTGTTGCCGTGAAAATATCTTCTTAGCTGTTCGCTGCTAACGTGTCCACGCTCGTAATTGCCTTCGGCGTTAATTACGCCAGATCGTCGCCATTATCTCCGCTGCACGACGGAGTCTTTTGTTTCTCTTCGACGTCGCTTAACGTCGTGGCGAATGAACAGATTTACAGGCCGTTTTACGACTGAAGCACACTTTTACTATTTCCGTACAGTGACGCGCCTTATAAAAGGCAATTAAACCATCACAAGTGTAAAAGGACAGTAAAAAATATTGTACGGAGGAAAATCTTGTAACATAAGATCAGAACATTATCAGTTAGGTAATGAAAGTAAGATCTCAGAAACCTTTTAAAATGGTTACAAATATCCGGAACGTCTTTGGGAACTAGTAAATTAAAGGTTAATGAGCAGATTTTTCGATTTGAAATAAAATTAACCTAGTAGATCTGCCGCATTTTACAAAACATTTCAAACTTTTACAAAAATATATAAAAAAGAATTTTTTTGTAACTCTACAAACAATTGTTGCAAAATGAACCAGATATTAGTTGAAAATGTACAAAACTTGTTCGTAGATTTACAGAAATGTTTGTAAATATACAAATACATTTGAAGTACAAGTTTTTTGTACATTTTACAAAAATATTTTTGTAGTGTTACAAAAAACTTTTTGGAAACTGGATTGCAAGAAACATTTTTGTGAAAGTAGCTACAATATTTTTTTTACTCTGCACGCAACAAAGCCGCGACCTTCGACGTGACATCGTTGCAAAAAAAAGAGGTCGTTTCAAAAACGCTCTGAGCTCTCAAAGGCAATTGCTAGGGACCTGAAAAATTCACGGGTTCACTGCCTTGCAGGCTAGCTTTCAAGAATATATGTGTTCTCAAGCATACCGTAGTTGTTCAATTGCTGCTCGCTAACACAGTGATAATACATGTCTGAGCCTGCATTTAAGATCACGGGTCCGTATGTATGATACTTCAGTAAGTTTAATTATATAAATCCTGAAGTGGAGCAGATACCGCAGCGCAGTTACGTAGAAATGTTGGAAATTGTTTGTAATATGCAGCCAAAGTTTTTTTCTAAAAACATTTTTTATAAATTTGGCTAGTTATTGACTTTAAGAAAATTTCATTAAGTCAATAATTTGTCAAAGATATAGAACCTAATATTTAGAAAAAATAAGGCTACATAATACATACAATTTCTAAAATTTAAATGTTACGGTTTTGATATAATCTGTTCTTAATTTGAATTTATTGGTTTGTGGACATACGCAAATGCTTATGTTTTGCTCATCAAACTTGTGTTGAACAGCAAATTGCAAAAAGAACAAAACAACATACATAAAACACTCACAAAAACAGAGAAATAAGCTATCCCGGTGGAATTCTGTCAGATTTTTTTAAACTAGACGAAGAATTCTAAGTGTAGAGTTCTTCGTCTAATTAAAAAAACTGACAGTTCCTCCAGGATTGCTTTTTATCTGTTTTTAGTGTGTTTTATGTCTCTTGTTTGGTTCTTTTTGTATTTTGTCGTTCAACACAAGTTTGATCAGCAAAACATGACCAATGGCGTATGTCCACAAACCAATTAATTCTAATTGTAAACTCCCATTGCAACAAACATTTCAAAATTTTTATATGTTCTCTCAAGATTTAAAATTTTTAACTTGCTAAACCAGCATAATAGGAATCCGTGGGCTTAAGGCAGTTATCTATAATTTTTTTTTGCTTCAAGATGATAATAATTATTCCTAAACCAGAGCAGATATAAACAAACTGTTGCACAGCTACATTGCAAATTATTCGTACAATAATGTATAATATTTCTAGACAAAAACTACATAGATTTCGCTAAGAAGTTCATTAATGAGAATTTCCTTAATTGTATAATTAGCTGAAACCATTGTGTAATTTGTCTTGAAAAAAAATAGTTGACAAAAACTACACTATCGTTTACAAAACTGTGCAATTTTTTTTCTCGATATCTGCTGTCGTTAAGGATTTTAAAAAATATAATAATCGCAAAATCAATAGAAATTATATATCAGGCCTTAAGAGTTAGTGGACCTTAGTTTTTTTTTTTTTTTTTTGCGTTTGAGGCACAGAAATCAGGAAGGCGGTAAGTCGAATATTACATGTTCGTCATACACCTCATCGCCTCTAGGCGCGGAGTACTACACTAGCGTGCAATGTTCTCGTAGGAAGGGTTTTTCAACGGGACTTCAAACGATAACCCTGTTATTTTATTTGTGGGAAGTGTGTGGTTAAGTCCAATGTAGGTTTCTATGATTTGGTTTTCCTATTACTGTTGATATTTTCTCAGCTACAGCAACGTGAAAAAATTAATTCTAGCCCTTTTGAGGAGCTTGGTAATCATTATTTAAATTAGAGGACGGCATTTTTAAAACCATAGGGACACAGTTTGAAGTGTGTCTTCTTTTCGTAGATAAAGGCTTTGGAAACATTTGTAACAGTTATGCAAGAAAAATTACTTTCCCTACCACGCTTGAGCACGGCTCATCCGCCAGGTCGACCAACTCTATCATTTCTGCTGCTTTTACGGTAGTAATTTTTTTTTATATCCTAAACGATGGCAGGTATCAAAAAACAGTTTCACAATTTTGTCGAACACAGTGTATACTATGTTATCTGGTTTGTTCAAGACAAAATGGACAATGATTTCAGCTAATTGTGAAATATAGAGAATTCCCATTAACTAACAAATCAGTGAAACTGTAGTTTCAGGAGTACCAGATACTACAGCGATCAATTACAGAACAAAATTTTTAAACGTTAACCATTTTTAATGACAGTATCTATCACCTTCGTTATGTGTAAACGATTTATTTCAGCTGTGTGAAGATAAATACGATCTAATCTTGATTTTTACGAAAGTAAATATAAATAATTTTTTTATGAGTCAATAAAGTACTGCATGTGTCTTAAAATAACTATTTAATATGAGTTTTTGACTTTTGCAACATTTATATTCTTGTTCTTAAACAAAAAAAAAGGTTGAAAACATATACGAAAGTTATGGTTATTTTCCGCCATTTCTAGTTGACGAAACACAAGTTTCCGAAACTGCAATTTCACATGTTGGCTAAACACTTTCCCTGCCTTTGTTATGAAAGTTGAGTTTCTGAAATTGAACTTACGTGCGACGGTATAGAAGTACTGATTATCTTCCCTTGCAGGTAAGAGAGTTTCTGAAACAAAATTTGTCCTGTTTGGAATCGAGATGTGATTTCGGAACATTGATTGTAAGGTGGCGCACGTAGACTGACAGAAAGTACCCGGAAAGCAACACGAAACATTTACAACATGCGTGGTTAATAGTTTGCGGTAGCAAACCTCTATATGCTGGTGTTCCATAAAATCCCCTCTGCTAATTGTCAATGATCGTATTTCGTAGACTCCGGCAAGCTAGCACATCTGCAAACTTGTTTCCTGGCTCGCTAATAGTGTTGCCCGAGGACATGATCCATCTTGTTGCCGTTCGCTTGAGAAGCGAGGCAGGATGCAGAACGTAAGCTAACTGTATTACGAACGAATAAAAATAACGGATTTGTCAGTTAAACCTCACGGAAACTCACTCAGTTGGGAAAACACATAGCAGCAATTATAATTTGTAAAACAAAACGTTTACATATACCGTTTACTGATGGCTCACTTATTTCATCAGTTCAGAACATATGACAACACATTACTATTACTTCATAACTTTTGGATTTTATTAGCCATCCGTTGATATTCTTCACCCGGTTTTTATTTTAAGAAAATAATTTTTTTTGGCCTGTACCAAAGAGATAAAAATTTAAAAGGAGTTTTGTTTACTATAGAAAAATAACCTTCTTTTTTCAGACTTTTCGGTTTTATGACATTGTTTAATAAGGTTTCCTTGTCACTCCAAAAACGTCTACTTAAGGCTTTAGGGCATGACAAGGGCAATCCAGCAAACTGGGTTAACATTTGTAAATTTTCTTGGATGGTCGTTAGACACTTCTTCCACCGCGAGTCCAAGAGCACGCAATGTGTGACACGATACGCGCGAGGATTGTTGTGCCGATAACAGATTCCTTTCTTAAACTGCTGCTACGAGGAGGTGTAGTGCAGTCAGTCTGGCCAACAAACGAATAATTCCATTACGTATCTATCCTTAGAGTGGATAGATTCGAACGTTATGAAACAGTGATGCGTGCGGCAAATTTGGAAGCTATAGACTTGTTGGTATTTGCATGTCGTTTTTTTTTCTTTCTTTTTTTTTTCACTATTGAGTATATTGTCTATTCGAAGCTAATTAGCTGTTTCTATCACATCCTAAATGATGAATTCTACTATAACATTTATTTTGTTTTAGGGTTGATTTATTTAGAAAATACGAAATTTATTTCTAAATGAAAAATTTTATTTGCTACATACAAAATGACATAAGGGTTTTTAATTTACGTTATTACTGTTTTGATGGATATGTGTATGTTTTTCAGCCAAAAAGCGGAGCATAAAACGTAAGTAAACAGCAGCCGACGAATTTACGGAGGTATTACGGAATTTTGCATGCTACTTCACCTCAGTAAATTTTACATCCTAAATCCCAAAATATATTTACTGCACTAACCTGGTCACGTGGTTGATTTTGTAACCTAAATAGTTTCGGGCACGGCCTCCGAGTTGAACTAAGTTTAATCCTACTACAAGTTAGAAAGATCAAGGTTATACGTTCGTCACAGGGAAAGTTTCTGCCGCTTGAGCGCTGGTAGGGCACCTAACTGACAAATCACAGAGCTTTCCTGTATTTTGAATTGCATAAGTTGATAATTTAAAACGTGAAATCGGTTTCTTTTCACTTTAACATTAAGTTACCGTAAATTACTTTTATCGTTTCCAAGTATATTTAAAATTTCATTTTACTACGGTTTCGTATTTATGTGGTACATTAACGATTGAAGCGAAACTAGTGGCAGAAATTGTCCCTGTTCCAAACTCTCCCATAAGAAAATGTATTCTCTCTCTAACCTGTAGTAGAATTACCATTAGTTGAACTGATTACTTCGTATTCATATACAATGTCGCAGAAAAAAAGTTGGCGATATGCAAAAGAAAATACAAGTCTACGTGTATTTTTATGCACTAGTGCTAATTTCGTAAATTACTATTCATAAACGATTTTGTTAGTGACATTGCAGTAGTTGCGTTATGCATTTAATGAAATATGCTTAAGTCAGATCATTACTTTAAATAGATCAGATAAAGAGTAACGTACATGAAGGTAGATTTAACATTTGCGGACAGTTAGCAACTTCGATTAATTCTTTTGCGTTTGAAATGAACAGGATAATAAAATAAAGCTATACACACAGAATAATAGTATTTTTTTGTAATTATATTTACAATTTCAAAACAGTGCAAGTTTTTTTTTTAATTTTAATGAAACACTAGGTTAGCTTAACTGTGTTTATTTTAATGTCGTTGTGTATTTGTTTGGTAAAATCTCAAGAATGATAATTAGTATACAGATGTACCGTGAAATATATTTGCAAATTAATAATTCTAACGTAGTGTTTTTTTCATTAATTTTTGTAGGAGTTACTATACTGTTCAAACCATACTATTTGAACTACGTACAACATTCTTTATACCTAAAGTGCTCTTATTTGTATAACTCAGAAACGTATTTTCACTGTCTAGGACGTATACGTTATATGATGTACATCATTTAACAATCTGCGAACGAATGGTTTCAAGAATTGCCTGAATATGTCATTGGTAAAAATAAGTTATATTTTGAAGTAAAAGTTCCTCCCTCCCTCTATTTTACTCTGAACTGATCCGAATGAATATTGCCACTGGTTTAGCACATATAAATATTTTTCTCATTTACAATATGAGTAGTATGATTATGCCGGTTCTGGCACATGGAGCCGGAGTGTGGCACAGTGTGGCACCACCCGCCATGTTGTGACGTCACATCCCCGGCCGCCATGTTGGATGACCTTGACCTTTAACCTTGACCCTGACCTTGAGTGTCAAATTACCAAAATTTTCCAAAATTTCGAAAATTTCAAAAAAATTTCAAAAATTCAA
>PNEQ01060535.1:0-10390 GCA_003012365.1 Medauroidea extradentata | reverse complement strand
TTCACGCAGCCGTTTCGCTGCCTAGTACGTACACATGCAGTCCAGTAACAGACTGGTGTAGGTGATCTTTGGTCTGTACCACATAAGAAGTACTCAAGATGATGGCCATTAGTTTCACGCAGCCGTTTCGCTGCCTAGTACGTACACATGCAGTCCAGTAACAGACTGGTGTAGGTGATCTTTGGTCTGTACCACATAAGATGTACTCAAGATGATGGCCATTAGTTTCAGAGTACAAGATTCTTCATCATTTCATTATGACATATGACAGGAGAGTACAGTCCTAACAATAATGGACATGTACTAGATCAGTGCACAAGTGAGATCAGAGATCCTCATAGTCGTAGTCGAGTGGATTCAGTATGTTTATATGAACGGTTAAGAAAGCCGAACTTGAGGACGACACGTTCCCTACCTCATTTTGTTCCTTGATCGCTGAACAAATTTTTCCTGTTAACACATTCCTTTCATACGAGCTATGAGTCGACGTGTGACAGCTCTTAAATAAATCCAGTAACGGAATATTGAATAACGTGATGTGCGAATTTACGTGTGTGAAATAATAATCTCAGTTTTCCAGCTGTCATTTCCAGCATTATTAGAAAATACATATCGAAAAATTTTAATTGTTTTCAAGCTATATGCAGCCATTTCGATAATAGCGACCGTATTAGAGAGTGGTGTTTTCAGAAACGGCGAACGCCATGTTTCCGTCAGCTTACTGAATCTTCATTAGGCTAAAGTAACTGTGCGTGAGACACAAAAGTGTGAAAAAAGAAATTTTCTGTCTGAAATATATTGGTACCAAGTACACAAATTATTTTCCATTCATAACTTGTCCAGGCTGTACCTGTGATAGGTCACAACTTGTAGGTTTTCCCAGTGTTCGAACGTTTTCTTTATTGCTCAGAAGTAACGACTTGGACACTTCGGTTTCGCTGAAACAGAAGCAAGTTAGAAGTTGTAGTGTTTTCTGCGCATTGAACATAAAACTATTCCTCGGTTACCTACAGGCAAGTGTGTAGGTCTCTCCAAGCCCGGCGTTTAACAGGTAAAGGCGATCAAGCGGTCATGTTGAACTTATCCGGTGCACGCGGCGTAAGTTCAGCAACTAGGTCGCAGTAATTAGCTTATTGCATGCTAGCGAGGATTAACTGATTGCATGAGCAGAGCAAGCTGAAGAGATAAGAGAGAAATCAGAGCTATTACGGACTTCGCATTTAAGGTATATTGATGCAATGCCTGGTACTACACATCTTATTAAACACTACGTGGAACTGTTGCTCTGATAACAGTCAATTGTGTAGTTGTCCGTAACAAGAACATCTTTAGAACTAAATGATTTGATAAACACCAGTTTTAAAAAATCTACAAATAAAACAAAGCAACTTATTGTAGCATGAAAATAACATATCTACCGGTAAAACAGAGCCAACATTGAATTCGTGACAGACATTCTGTCTACCAGCCATAAAAAATATGCATATATATAGATAATTTTTGCCTTATATTATGCATATACTTAAAACAAAAATATTAAAGCTAGTCACTGTTTTGTTATAAATGTACTGTCGTGTTGGAATATTTTTATTTTTCGTTTTACTGTTGCCATATGTGTAAAAAATTTCCTGAGAATAATATTTTATTTTATGTTTTACGTAAAACTCTTATACAGCGTTCTAAGAAGTACTGCGTAGTCAGTAAGAGTTTTTATAAGTGTCACATAAGAATAGTTAGTCTTGTGCAAAGAGTATTTTACAATCATAGCTACTTACTAGACATAAAAAATGAATTTAAAAGAAACCCAATTGCATATGCTACTGTAGTTAATGTAACGAATAAAGACAAAGTCTTCTTGGTAAGAACGTTAAGGTTCTGAGGGTTCAACTAATCAAAATCCTTCATAGAAATAAGATATATCTGCATACTACGCCTGGAATAAAACAGTGAGCAAATAACTGAGGTTAGGTCCACTGAGGCCTCAGGTGTATGCTACTGCAATATTTTCCTCTCGTTATCATTCTAAACTATAACAAATAATTTAATTTAGAATGGACATAATTTTAAATATAATCCTTTCAAATTTTACACTGAACTATACCTGCATGACCGTAAGTCTGTCTGGCAGAAAATTTATACAGAGAGATTCAAGACTTGAAATTGTGTTGCGAGTAAAATGTTTTCTGTTAGTTCAGTAAAGATAGCGATATAATTATACAGTTTAGAATGCGAATGTGTACAAATGTGCATGAATGAAGTGATCGGTTCCAATTAATATAGATTCATTTTACATACATGGCGGGAAGAAATGAGGAAGAAGAAAATCACACCTTAACAGGGGCTTTGAAAAGTGTGACCTTAAAAGGGCGATCAAGAGCAAAACTTTGGGTAGTTTTAGACGAAAGTAAACAGTTCATGCAGAATTATGGGATTTTGGGCATGTCATTAAGAAAAGATAGAATTAAGAATGTTTGTTTTCAATGTTTTGTTTACAATCTTATTAATATGCAAATGTAAATAATAAAAATGAAAATATTTCACCAAATTTGACACCTTGCAGAAAATAAAGTTATCGATTTATCGAAAACTTAAAAACTAGCAAAATTATCTGTAACCTTCGTTCGTGACATACGATTTATATGCATTCGCTTGACGCACTGTAACAGTACATTTCAGCCGAAAATCCACATTTTTTTTTTCACAAACACTCTCAACTCCTTTTTACGTTAACTTCAAACCTGTGAAAAAAAAGTTCCATATTTACGTTAGCTACCCGCAATATTGGTATAACTTACAATTAGGCAGCCACGTGGGAAGGCGACAAGCACTTGGAAATTCTTGCTGCAGCTTTTAAACCAAATACTATAGTGACTAATACTGGACAGCTAACAATGATAAATGTACGAAAGTGATCTGGTGGATTCCGGCAGAATCATCAAATAAGTTATTGTCAATACACTTATGTTAACATAAATTTTCTATTTCATACGTTTTGCCTACTGTTGTTTTCGTTTTAGTCATTTACTTTCGCTTGAAACAACGAAAACTGGTTATTCGTGAGAAAAGTAATTTTTCCTCCAAAATATAAGGTTGGCAGCGTAAGTCTCAAATTAATTAAATTTAATGTGCTTTAATCTGTTGGACGGAGGAGGAGAAATAGTTCACTGCGCATTGCTCAAGTTGTCCGATATTAGTTTATTGAGGTTTGATTTAAAAACATGATTACCGCGAAATACCTCTATTAAATCTAAAACAAAAAGAAAGAAAATAGGAAATGCTACTATTAATTTCCTGATACCTCTTTTCTTTATCGTTTAACCATCACTTTGCACTTTAATCCCATTTTGTTAGAAAATTGCGTAGGTAATCGCACTCTCTCTCCCTCCTTCTCTCCCTCCCTCCTTCTCTCTATCTCTCTCTCTCTCTCTCTCTCTCTATATATATATATATATATATATATATATATATATATATATATACACACACACACACACCTTGATCCTTTCGAAAATACTAATTCATTTTTTTTTACTCATATTCAGGCCCAATATCTCATAAAACCATGAGCTCAAATATATTATTAGAGATTTTATTCTAAAGCAAGCAGATTGTCTCATTGAGTAATGCTGTACACGTAACTAACTATTCGTTTCCTCAATTTCTACGTACATACCGACGGTTGACGAGACTTTACATGATTATCGACAGACTTGAACTTCAACATGTAACACACTACTGGCTAGTTTTGGAACAAATTTCCCATGTTTTCAGCGGTCTCATGTAGCTGTTACACTGAAAGAAAAGTATTGTTGTATGTACCATAGTACTTTTAAAATAGTGACAACAGTCCTGTTTTGTTGTCAGTATATCTGGATTGTTCGTACAACAATGTGTTTGTAGAAGTAACTATGCGAAATTTAAATGGAGCAACGAGAATCTCTACAGAATATGTTGTTGCAGGAACAATCCGGATTTTACCGAAAACTAAATAGGATTGGTGTTCCTATTTTAAATGTAGTATGGTACCTTCAACAATACTTTTGTTTCGGTGCACATGTACAGTTTAATAATATTACATTTAATGTTTTAGAATATTGAAAATTGTTTATTTCTTCACATGTGTCGAATTAAGCTGGGACAGTTCCGATTCAAACTGTGCAACCATTTCTTTTAACGTGAGCTGTACGAACAGACCGAACGGATATATTTTAAGACAAACTGAAAATCAAAATTTTACACATTTAAAAAACGCTTGCGTTTGGATTATATGTCATATATAACTCTAAGCCTTCAATATACCTGCAAGAAAACTATTTTCAGTGTCGTGGTTCATGTTCTTTGTTGAAACAGGCTACTCATCTGCATTTATAGTAGTCAATATCATTATTACATAGGATACTGAAAAAAATTAGCATTTCTTTTAGCCACGAGCTAGGATCCCATCAAGTATAAGTTCGTGTAATTTTAACAAATGGCCTCTCTTGTCTTATTTGAAACCTCCGGACATCGTTGAACCAATCATGAAAATGTAACTAAATGCAGGCCAATATCACTGGGTTAGTCTGTGTGGAACAGCTGCTTTCTGCCTGAGTTCACAGCTAGTGTTGGAGGCTAGCCTACAAACAAGTGACCCGAGCAATTTGTCTATATAGTAGGCTATAGAAGAGCCACAGTTAACGAATTATGCAGCCCACAGTTGAGAATCTAGACAGTGAAGCTTGAAGACGATCATACATGACCGCCATGTACTGTACATCACGTGCAGTTAAGGCTCCAAAGATTATATTTATTTTATTCCTGCTAGATGTATGTCCTAGGAGCTCTAGTCGAGCAAATAGGACATCACAGGCTACAAACCTGGTGTGTTACACTATCTCCAGTGCACACGTTAAGACAATAGTACACACCGGTATTTCACGAAGCCAATAAACAACGGAATGCTATTACATTAAACAGACAGCCACTCTGCTTCTTTGTACATACTATCCTTAGCTTTCTGTGTCTCCTCTAATTAGCAGTAGCAGCATGATTAATGTTTTTGTTAATTTACAGCGGTTCTTTTTCAATCAGCTACTATTGAATTGGTCCTACCTTTTTTTTTTTTTTATTTCTCTCCTTTCTTTTTATCTGCTCGAGATCCTTTCGCGAAAGACTTTAATAAAAAATCTCAAAGATACTATGTAAAATATAATAATAAAAACTATAGTAGGCTCTGTGTAGGCTACTGGAGAGATTATACTTCTTTGAAGTTCCGCAGAAATGTAGATAATCCCTCAGCCAGGACGAACAAAAAAATGAAGGGATATGGACTGAACAGTATTTGATCGGATTTTGCGTAGGAGTGTCATGTAGAGAATGCACAGAATTTCATTTTAAGCATCCTTAGATGTGGTGAAATGTATGAGAGAGAGAGAGAGAAAGAGCAAGAGGGATATTAAGAAAGAGAGAGAAAATCGTGGAATGAAGGTTGGAAAGAAATATATGTTCTCTTATATATTAAATACGCTGACGCAGTAGTTGGGATCAGAACGTCGGGAAAGAGGTATTTCGAATTGATAAAAATATGAGAGGTACGTGAGGTACATATTTAATTAAATATATTTATAAGGGTTGGGTGTTATTATCTTTTCATATATAATTTGTTATTTCCTGACATGTTAATTGTAGTAAAATTTATTCAATTTTTCTCTTGTACAACCCTTATCAGAGTGTAAATAATTTTAATGAACAGCTGTTATTTTTCTTGTCCCTTGTATAATGAAACCTGGTAGTATAATTGTGTCTTCGTAGTGGCCAAGATGAGCCGGTTGAGCCATTATTATGTGACGTGTTTGTTGAACACACAAATATAATCTCGCTGCCACAATGAAAATTTCCTATTTAAATAAACCAATATATTTTAAGTGTAAACCTACCATACATTTTATAAGAGTAAAATAAAAATAACTTTGGCATACGTAGTAATGTAGTTTATTATTAGTAAATTAATAAAAATGGATACTAAGCTTGCACGTTATGGTCGGGATACAATCCCTCAAGGATTGATAGATTTTGTAATGATTGGCGACAAAATAGGAGAGTGAGGGATAGGAGCAACTGATCATTGGGATGTTAATTTAATTAAGTATGTTGTTATCATTTTTTCGCGCAATGTTGTGTGTATCGTCTGCTATCTCCAACTTGCAGCTTACCATGGTCTGGAGTAGAACTAGCCCGGAATTAATGTTATTGACTCTGGACTCTCGAGTCAGTCTGTTTGTACGCAAGTGAGCTTACTTCTAACACTCCATAACAGACCCAAGTTATAATATAGGTTTAGCCGGTCTAACCGAATGGTTACACAAACGCCTATTAAGTACGGATTTACGAGGATTGTAAAAGCGACAGAAAACTTTTGAGACCAGGAGGGGCGGTTGTAAGTAACGGTCTCCACACACTCTTGGACGAAAGTTAATGTGGCGCGGTCGGTAATGGGAATGCCGGAAGATTCACTGGTTGCGAAAGGAGGCGAGACGCTGGATAATTTCCCCTCAGTCATCGGCCACGCTCGGCAAATTCTTAACCGCACTCCGGTCGCGGAGAATGCAACGGCGTGAGGGCAGCGAAGCGACTCCGGAAGCGGGGCTCTTAACTCGATTACAAGTTCACAATCGAGCAAAAATTCGATTACAGTGGAATGGCGCGTGACGAGGCTGGAGAACGGCAGGAGGTTGTGAGGAGGAGGTGCAGAGAGGTAGATGAGGGGTCGCTTCATCAGGAGCTCTGTCGCCGCCGACAATTACAGACGACAATACTCCCGTACTTCCCCTCTACACCCATCCCATCTTTCCTCGCCTGACGAGGCTGCGGAAATGAATCCGCGACTACGACGATGTAGCGTGCCGAAAAAATTTAACTGTTATCACCGCTCTGCTGTGTCCCTCGACTCATCAGTGGAAACAGCGGCCAATGGGGTGGAGGAATCTGACGATGGAGACCAGGAGAGTATAAACCATCCATAGTAAAGGGAGCACTGTTTATTAGTATTTTTACTAGTTTAGCCAATTTTCATCTTTCAGCTACTTGTGTTAGTATATAAATAAAGGCGTAAGTAATATGCACAGTTTGATTATCAATTCCTATTTTTCCCCATAAATTAACATCGGACGTTAAAATACAATATATTTTGCACTATTATCGACTAGATTGTTTTCCGTACTATTAACTATGCAGTGAAGATTGTGTACAATCTACTTGGTAAATGCCTGTGTTTTGCCTAAGCATATGCCGCCTTGTCTTTCAGGGAATTGTCAATTGAAATGGAGAAATCTTCCAACGTCTTAAATAAGTTTCACTATGGCAGATCCTCATAACATTCGTTACTTGGTGATGCACGTGGCACGACGTGACTTAAGGGCACATATAAAAAACCAAATACATACATTTTTGTATTAATCGATAATTGAAAGCTAATAACTTTAATGATGGCTAAATCCACTGATTTTTCGTGAAAAGAATTATCAGCTAACATATTTTAATGAGTAGTATACACATATGCGGCATTACCGGCAGAGTAACATTGTGCAGAGGCGGGGTTTATTTCTTTGAGCCGATCGTAATAAAGAGACTGCAACACCACACATCCCTGATATGCGGGCAGAACTCGGATACGCTGACAGAGACAAACATCCAGCCACCGACTATGGAACAGAGCTGTAGATGTGCACGTAAGACACTGAAACAAGTTTATGAAAAATCATTTTCACCAGGAAAAATAAGGTAAGAGGTCTTTACGTCTCGTCGTCAGCGAGGTCATTAAGACTGTGACACGCAACTTGGTACAATGACAGGATCTGGTAAAGGAGTCGGCCATGGCCTTTGTTCTGGAACCATCCCGGCATTTGTCTGGTGTGATTTCGGGAAACCACGGAAAAACGAAATCAGGATGACCAGAGCCGGGGATCAAACCCGGGTCTTCTTGAATGCGATCCCATCGTGCTACCGTTGCACCACCTTGCTCTGTTACTTTTCTCCAAATATAGTAGTTGTGTTGATGGCTAACTCAACTGAATATGTAGGCTATATTTCTACAATTTGCGAGTGGGTAGGATTTAGTCTAGGCATTTTGACAGTCGGCCGCCTTGTCCAGCCGCTAGATATAGTGTCCTGTTCGTTCCTGCTGACGTAACTCAACACTAGCGAGTGCACCTTAGCATGTTATCTGTCTTGGCTATACTATTCCGATATCTACTGGACTCTTAGTCTTCATCTGTTGGCGGTTTAGATAGTCCTCTGACAGCTCGCTAGAGTGCTGTTCTCTGTCAATATTCAGTGACAGAGGTTACTGTAGTGTCTAGTCGAAGATCTTGCCGAAAACCTTGCAAAAATTTAGCAGCCAGGCTTTGGAAGCCATACGCAATGCTATACATATTCAGTGGTATCAGTAATCCTTGAGCTACGAGAGTTGAGAGTCAAGAAGCATGGATATGATCCAAGGGAAGCGATACTTTGCAATGACTATACAAGACTTGAGTCGTACGTGGGAACAAAATAGTATGCGATACGAGTATACTCTTCAGCCAGTAGAGACGAGGAATGTACACAACTTTTCTTACAAGCAAACATACTTGCGGGTTGATTATTATACGCGTGTTCATATAGTTTATAGTCGGTTATAAAACTGTTTCTCTTGCATGTTGTCCTCTCTTCGTCATTGTTGGTTTAAGAAACCTACTGTTGGAGCGCGGTTTCACCTTCAGGTAAATAGGATAGGAACTAGTATATATATTTATGTGTGTGTGTGAGTTAGGCCTCTATTAATATATATCTTCAAATTGTCTTTCTTTTGGCATTACCAGCACTTACGCGGCAACAGAGGAAGCTGTAATTTTCCCCACCTAAGCTAGCAACGTAAAGGGATGTTGGGAAGAGACAAATACTTTGTTACCTCATGCAACTGTAACGACCTAAGCAGTATCGAGTAGAGAGGGCTGTTTGCCAGACAATACGTTCTGGAGCAGCGTGTGAGAGACGCAACGGCCACATGTGATTCTGGCAGAAATATTTCTATCATCTCTAAAATGTAATACTAAGCAACTTTTATGCGTGTTTCCCAGGTGCTGATTACATATCGCTTTTTATGGGTGGAACAGAACATTTGTACCTGCGTTGCGTCTGGTTACGCTGTAGTGTAATTAAAATACGCACACACAGAAATACAAGTGTACACGTGATGAGTACTAAATGGTTGTAAATATGTGCCCAACAAAGTTCATTTGCTCTGTTCGTTCATGAGCAGCTAATATCGTCGGGAATTTTATTAACATACAGAGGTAACTGTCGGTACAAGTGAAGACACGTTTCACCTGCTCTGCACCTGCGCTGCGCTGCTTCGGCATAAATAGCAGGTACGAATACTTCATCGTGGTCCCGGTGGACAATATAAAGGCGAATAAGAGTGCAGCGTCTGTCAAGACCAGTGGCTAGGCGTGGCTGTGCTACAAGGCGTGCGGTATTAGCAACGACTATACACTTTGAGCGGTTGTGTTGTTACAGAGACCAAGGTGTATATATTATAGGATAATTCCTACCTTGCCTCTTGTACGCTACTGGCTGTGGAGTGTTCCTGGCCATACAAGTCAAATTGTTCCTGAGACAACTCAGTGTTGTGTATACTCATTGCTAGTCACCGCACACCTTGGAACACTCCACGCGACGCCCCTGGTCAAGACCACTTCCCACTTGTCACACCTCCTACACCTTATGGTGAAGATAAAGACTAAAGACTGTGCCGATAAATTAATCAACAAATACAAAGTGAGGAAATCAAGGTACTGCAGCTCGGAAGAAAGCTTACAACTGGGAGCTTGTAGCCATATGCTTTTCCCGAATGATGATATGCAATGAGGCTCTTCAGCGGAACGAGGGAGGTGTGGCGGGATAAACGTGAGATTTTAAAAAAATCGCCGACCAACGACATTATCCGGCACGATCGCAATTTGCGAAAGACCAGGAACCGGCGACGTCGCAAATAATCGAACCCGGATCACGTTGTTGTGATGTGAGTTCGCTAGTCACTGCGCCAATAACGGGCCCGCTGCCGACGAATGTGTATCCGAACAAGCGTGATGTGTTTCCCACCTGTATGAACACTGCACCAATAACGGGCCCGCTGCCGACGAATGTGTATCCGAACAAGCGTGATGTGTTTCCCGCCTGTATGAACACTCCACCAATAACGGGCCCGCTGCCGACGAATGTGTACCCGAACAAGCGTGATGTGTTTCCCGCCTGTATGAACACTGCACCAATAACGGGCCCGCTGCCGACGAATGTTTACCCGAACAAGCGAGATGTGTTTCCCGCCTGTATGAACACTCCACCAATAACGGGCCCGCTGCCGACGAATGTG
>PNEQ01060530.1:0-12265 GCA_003012365.1 Medauroidea extradentata | reverse complement strand
TCATATCGTCGTACCAGGTCTAAGCAGAACTGCACAAACGTGAAAGGTAAGTATTCATTTCATATAACAAGCCCTCCACATATCTCTGCTCAATAACAGACATTGTTATAATTTCGATGTAGAATAAAACCAATATGCGTAAAAATAACAAACGTGACGGGAGACAAATGAGATGCAGGTCGACCATTGCGTCTCATCCCCCTTAATATTATAGTAGAAATCCTGCAGTCAATAAATAACTTCTTTTTTACTGTGTCTGATCTTGGTTTGTTGCACCATTGAACGTTAAATGGAGGGTGTATCAGTTCACAAAAGGTTTCATTTGTTGGAGCGAATAAATTAATAAAAAGGATTTCTCAACTTACAGTTTTTTTTCCGGGACGTGGCCACGTCACTTACTCCCAAGTATATTTCCGCTACTGCAAAAAATCCTTTTTTGGTAGGTTGCACTGGGTAGGTTTCGTCTCGCCGAAGTACAGGTCGGCGGGCAGCGAAACGAAGATTAGCAGTCCACTCGATGTCATCGCAGGCTCGCCTCACTAGGGCAATAAGCATTGACCCAGAGTCTTTCTACGGTAGACTGCCGCAATGTCTCTTGCGACCACCCAAAGAGCCTCGCTCGACCATCGAGCACTCGCACAACCACTCGTCGTGCATATCAGTCCGCCGCTCGCCAGAGAATGAGTTCCCCTACCCACACTAACCAGCTTGGTAGCCCATCCCCACCACCTTGCCTACAACCAAGCGCGTAAACAACTCCCAGGCATTAGTCGCGTCATCAGTTTGGCACTATACGGGGCATGTGCCGATTCAGAAAATTTAACAAAAAAAATGTAGACAATGTAAATGAGTAAATAACTGAACCAAACTGACACAATGACAAGATTTAAGTACTCGGCGCCGAGTATCAAACAACTTTGAACAAAATAGCAATAAATAAAGAAAATACAGCTGAAACAAGAAAATTACAAAAAAAATTTGTAAAAATCGGTCAAAAAGGTATTAAATACAATACATGTGACGAAATAATCGTCACACGGTTAACAACCAAGAAGTTATAAAGAAGTATAATTATAATGGAGTATGGCGGGTCTTGATCGCGATTTTCCAAGTATAAAAGTTTTTAGTATTTTTTTAAAATAATTATATGATTTTGAGTGCTGCTCTTACTATATGAGAAATATGTGTCAGGTGTATATAAATATAACTATGACAACCTGCATAAGAGCCGAGACTTATATTTTCTTATTTCTTAGGTATAAATATGTTAGTATTTTACTTCATGAATGATACAAACTTATTTACAGTTGTTAATAGTTGAAAAATTATGTCAGGTGAAAGTACACATTATAGACGAGCATAAAATTATTTTGGTCTATCAATAAATTGTGTTAGTAACATTTTCGCTATGCGCGAATATTCTCTGCAGTATTATTGTATAACCAACTATAAAAAGTGGAAACTAATAAAGGTGAGTGGGTAGTGTTGACATACAGTCCATAGTACTAAACTACTGCATAAAGTATAATATTCAAGCTTAATTATAATTACAGTACGTATTGAACAATTAGTTATGCATGACTGAGGCGCTTGACGCAAAGCACCAAGCCTGCGATTTAAATACCAGCCTCGCTTTACCCAACACTATAAGCATAGCTTGCATGTAAATTCCTGTCTCCATATGGCTTATACACGACCGAAAAAAAGAGTTCTAACAGTAAGAACAAAATAGAAAGTACTTGCTAGCGATGACTTAGTCCTTGGTCCGGAACTCTGATAAGTTTATTACTTTTTATCGCATATTATTGTTGCTGACTTAAAACTTCTACACTTATGACGGCAGTAAAATTAACTTTTACACTAGAGATATTAGGCGACGAGAAATCAATTAAAATTTTCGGCATCAGTACGGAGATGTGCAAGTGAATGTTCACTTGCTGGAGTAACATTCTGTTGTATATCGCGACATTGTTATGAGTGTCAATCATTCTACAGTAATAATGTTTGCCGCTCGACCTGTAACAGGTAAATAAATGTTAGCATTTTAAGGTAGCATCCAACATCCTGTCAGTTACTCTCCTTCCCTTATTGTAACATAAACTTTGCTATTATCGTACACAGAAAATAAATTTTGCTACCAGGAAGCCTACAGCATGCAGTAAAATAAGTTGACTTATGTACCTTTCACGCATGTTCCTAGAAGCATTGAAACCAATACCTACCTGTACAGACTCTTGTGAAAGCATAATAGTTGCTATGTCGTACAGATAAATATTTTACCGTTTATTACGTAACAAAGTCTTGACCTCGGTAGATATGGTCAGGAGCATCGAAAATGTCTTTGACAATCGATTTACAAAGCAGCAATACTTCATTTCCTATAGTTAATAATTCAGATTTAAAAAATTATATTAACTTAATTAATTGGGACTACAAGACATACAAGGGAGCCAGATGCAATGCCAATAATTTTATAACGAGACAAGTACTTAATAATTTAAACCAAAATGAATTTGGTATTAATTACAGTATTTTGGCAGAAAAATTAACAGATAGGCCTATTGCTGTTTTTCCTTCCGCCTACAACCCATAGACAGCGAAAAGTAGAATCTATGAACAGTAGAGTGATTCAGAATACCTGTACCTAACTAAATAGCTGTTGACAATGTAATTTTATAAAGGTAAAGAAACCAAAACATATTAAACAATGAAATTTCTAAATTGTAACTAAATACAAAATACTACATGCTAGCTCAGGGCAGTAACAGTAAACGAAGACAGATTTGCAAATGGAAGTTCCTCAGTATGTTAAATCACGAAACTAATAACTGTTCTGTCCCAATTTACATTAGCGTATGCAATACGATTCTGTAGTCAGCAAGTATCACGCCATGATTTCAGAATTTTGCAGATGTTCTAGTGAGGTCAGAAAGTGAGGTCTAAAAGTGAGATCTATAAGTGAGGTCTAAAAATAAGGTCTACAAGTGAGGTCTAAAAATAAGGTCTACAAATGAGGTCTACAAATGAGGTCTACAAGTGAGGTCTACAAGTGAGGTGAAAGTCATTCACCACCTCAATGCACCATACCAGCATATGCATACAGATTAAAAGTTAACATTATTATGTAGTTGTGACCGCACGTATATTTCCGTCTCATTATTTTCTTTCGTTCTTCGCCGCATTATTACGTTTAGTGTTTTCATATGGTTCCTTTTTTTATTTTATGTTGGTGAATTTTGATGCCTATCCATTGCCTACTCTGCCTGTGTCTGACTTGCCTCGCTTGACAGCGCTGCCGACGTCTTGGCTGGGGGGGGGGGTGTGGAGCTAACGGCGATGTGGATCTTTGGACAGACAGAGTCGAATAGAAAGTGTTGGAGGCCGACGAAGGTGATGTACCTTCACTACCTCGCGTCTGGGTTACCGCGGTAGTCTGCTGATGTGTGTTCTTCCTTGTTTCAACGGGGCCCTGGTCTGACGAAGAGCTACCCTCCGTATCTGGATTGTATACCTACTACCCAGTACTGTGTCGTCGATGGAGAACTTTTCACCATGCCTGGAAGCCTTGATCGCTGCCCACTACGTCATCGCCGACGGTACAACAGACTAGTGTAATGCGCTGGAGCCTGTTTAAACTGGGAGAGACTGATATGTCGTCGCGAGGACCTGGGTAACCTGATGGACTAAAAGGTATTTATTGGAACATTTTTATCAGGCGATTCCCGTGGAGCACATAGGCGTGTGTGTTGTTGCAACTTTCATTAGAATGTGCACTCATATCTGCTGGCATGCCAGTTGTCCGAGAACTACATGTTTGATGTGACAATTTGACATGGTGTTCTGTTTTGCGAGAAGTGTCAAATTAACTTGAACTCATATTCATCTGTTTCCTACATTTTGCGATCGCCACTATGTATACTGACGTTTTATGACTGTTTATCTTTTTATGTGATACTGGACGTAGCTACGAGGGCGAGATTGTCTGATAATGAACCAGCTGGTTTAATTATCCCGGGATGTAAGAGGAGTATATTTATTCAGTTGTAAACAATTTTAGTGGTTGTAATTTATCTTTTTTTGCGCGCAATAATTACAGTTATAGAGATCTTGTGATCTAGACGTCTATCTATAAGCTATGATGTATGTTTGTACCTTGTTGTGGAAGTAAACTTATCAACCACTCACTCCTGTTTCTTTGTTATTTTTGCTCACGCTCATTATTACTGTTTACTTAATGATACATATAAATATATTAGCCTTAAATTCGCCGAAAATGGCCCAGTTCTCAATATGGCCCACTAGTCGCCATTGTATGGTAATGCCGATATCGATGTGGGATCGATACACACTAGTCTCCAATACGAACATATGTAAGCCATAAATATCTGTCCTGCATCATCCATGAGTTATATTATAAATATAATTAATGACATAGGCAAGCATATTAGATACATGTACCTTAGTATCTGGAATGCTAGTAACCTGAATTGAAACCCTACTCATGAAGAAGTGACGAAGATATCATAAAGGTTAGCGAGGGAAATTGAAACGATTCGCAAAAATTTGTGAAGAAGTCTCGAAGAGTCTTCTAATGAGTCAAATAAGTCTCCCCGAAAGAGTTTTCAAAGGAGTCACGAAGGAGTCTAGGAAGGAGTCAAAGGATTCACGAAAGAGTCACGAAGAAGTGATCAAAAGAGTCATAAAAGGAATCATGAAGGAGTCTTCAAAGAAGTCAAAGGAGTCACGAAGTTACGCGAAGGTATGCAAAGGGGTCGCGAATGAGTCGAAGGAGTTAAAGGAGTAAGGAAGGAGTCTCCGAAGGACTCAAAGGAGACAAAGGAGTAAGAAAGGAGTCTGCGAAGGAGTCAAAGGGGTCTCCGAAGGAGTCAAAGGAGTCACGATGGATTCGAAGGTGTCTTCAAAGGAGTCTTGATAGAGTCAATGGGGTCTTCAAAGGAATCAATGGGTCATGAATTTGTGCAAAGAGTCGTGTAGGTTCGCGAGGAGTTGCGAAAATATACGAAGAAGTCGCGAAGGTTCGCAAAGGAGTCGCGAAGTTTCGTAAAGGAGTCGCGCAGATATGCGAAGCGATCGCAAAGGAATGCGAAGGAGTTGTGAAGCAATGCAAATGAGTCGATAAGGTACATGAAGGAGTTGCGAAGTTTTGCAAGGAGTCACGAAGGTATGCGAAGAGATTGCGAAGGTTTGCGAAGGAGTCGCGAAGGAGTCGGTAGGGTATGTGAAGGTATTGACTTGAAAACAAATAATGGTAAATGTCTTTGACAAACACTGCATACATAATTTTACATACATTTTAAATGAAAAAATTATATATTTTCATTAGACCTACCACAAACACGGTTGTTGATGTTGTGTCTCTGTTCTTTCCTAACAGAGTGCAGCAAAAGCAACGCCGGATGATACAGGACACCACGCAGGTGTGCGTGTAAGAAACATCCAGGAAGGTACTTACGTGGAGTCATATTGCATCACGCGACGATGCTTTGCGAAAGTGCTTGCTCTGCACTTCCTATCACGTAATGGTGTTCTGTGACGTCCAGTGGCGGTTTGTGCTATTGGGCTGCAGGACTGCAGCCCTCCCTGATTATTTTGGAGTTACAGTAAGTCATTTTCATTTTCGTGGCTGGTGTTACAGACTATATTTTTGTAATCATATCTTTTGAACTACCTACTCGCCAAAACCGTCAGCCGATCGCGAAGTCAGAGGAATGCTAGAAAGTTTCAAAGATTTATTTTGGACGCGTTTCCTGCCTCGGGCGGTCTGAACTAGGCAGGGCTGTGAGGCGAGCAGCCCATCTGACCTTGCTGGTGCATACGTAGAGCGCGTCCCGTTCTGGTGAACCTAGGAAGCAGGGGGCGGAGATGTCTGGTATTTGCCTCGCGCTGGCATGTGGGCTGCCTTGCTCGCAGCACCACGCTGCACTGCACTAATGACAGACGCAACGTGTCACTCAACTCGCTTGTTTCGCGACATCACTGCAGTAAATTGTACCGAAATTTCATTATCTATCCTACACACCATGCGTTTCTACGAACTTTTCACATCTTGCGTACGCGACTTAGTAAATTAGTAAAAAAATATGCTAATATCTTAACTACATTTTCACTTAAAACCCAGCTGAAACAGACTTTAAAAAACTGGTCTAAATTAGCATATTTCTACATATATGGAACATTTGAACCTATTACGCCAAAAATAATAGTTTATTTTTAATATTCCGCCATAAAATCGCCTCAAATTGCAACAGTTTTCTCGAGGCAGAATGATAAGTTTTAGATGTTGCTCCTTCTCGCCTAGGCGTTATAGCAAACATTTTTTGCAGCCTAATATTTCAAACGAATTATAACGTACTTCATACCAAATAATAAATTAATATCAACTTAAAAATACAAAGTAAAATTGATGTTACATTGCTATTCATTTTTAATGTACGTACATTATTGCCGAGCCCTTTACCGAACCATATGGCAGAGGAGTAAAATGTTAAACTCATAGACGAAAATTTCAAAACTTAATTTTCTTTCCGACCACCACCATAACCATTTATCAAATACAAACGGGGTTTTTATGGGACGCCCTTTACAAATATCTCAAAATTTGTATTTTATTATAATTCCGTAGTAGACGAGACAGAAAGCCATTAACAAATGTACCCTCCCTATACGCTATTATTTCGTAATAGGGGGAATTACCATTATAATTTACCATTCTATATCTTTAATTTCACTGAATTTATTGAGATATTTAGGCGGCTTTTAATATTTAAGGTCTTACAAGTTATTTTGTTTTGTTTCTTTATATTTTAATTATGTATAAATGCTTTCTTTATATTTATAAAAGTCGTTGTTTGAAGTCTCTAACCTCCCTCCTTGCGTACGGTCCTTACCCTATATAGGCCGTTCACGATAAAGTGAGCACTGTATAACAAGTTATAGCGAAATATGTTCTAAGAATAGACTGACAAATGAACTTCACGTACAAGTAGCGGGTATCCACACATTAGTTAAGTGACCACTTAGTTGAAACATGATTTTGACTTAATATTTTCATTTTCAAATACAGTGAGATGTAGTAAAGTTAAAAGTGTAAAAACACACGAACTGTAGTGCATTAAATTACCGGTGCATTTTTGTTAAACGTGAAACACTGTGATTTGTGAACCTTAAGCCCTCTACACAATTACGCGACGCGGCGCGAAGCGACGATGTGACATGACGTCACAACAAACGAGCCAATCACAGTTACATCGCTCGCGATTCGATCTCCCCAAGCGACGAGGCTGACTTGCCGCCCGGGCGATATCGCTAGTGACGTTATAGACTACAGCCAATCAGAAGCAAGATCGCGGAAAAGTAGAAAAATAACTTGTGATGTTTGTAAACAAGGGAAAAGAAAGTGCGGCAAGGAACTTAGTTTTGCTCTGAAAATATATATTTTACATTTGTGTTATTGGAATAGAATTTCCTGTAAAACGTGACTTTCGAGGATCTTCTTATTGAAAAGGTGGAGGAAAGGAAATGCCTGTATGACGTTTCTAGTCGGGAGTACTCCAACCAGACAGAAAAAAATAAGGCATGGCTGTAAATCGCTGCTATTTTGGGCGTCCAAGGCAAATATTTTAATCACAAATGAATGATACTGTATGAATATGTTGAACAGTAATTATAAAACTGTTCATGCAATTTAGAAACACTATCTGGTTGTTAGTTTGCACGAGATGCTGTTTGCCACCAAAAACTGTGCAGTAACAACCAATGTATGTTCAATAATTTGTGTTTACACTTCACTAAATAACTACTTCGTGAACTTACAGACCACAGCATAAAAATTTACGTGCTGCATAAAATCTGTGGATAATCCTGAATGATATGGTTGCCAACACATTGTTTTATTTACATTGAGTAATTGTCATGTGCTTGTCTGTTTGTAGGCCTACATCAGCCTTTCGGGCAATACTGAGGCAATAAACGTATGCAAAATGTATTCGTTACATATATTACCAGCTCTTGGTGGACCAACATTCATTTTGTAGTTTATATTTTCAAGCACTAAACCCAGAGTTGACATTTTGTGGTAATCGTGTTGAAAGAATACACACATTTATAGTTTAATGTTAATGTCATTGCCTCATAACATTAAAATTGACATTGAAACAGTTTTGTCTAAATTATATCAGCTGTTATGTGAAATGACCTTTGCCCATCCTTCTTATAATATTGAATTGGCAAGTGATGTTAATATAGGCGTAGGTTGGTATTCTAATACCATAAACTAGTACAGATTTTACTAACCTCTTATATTTATTTGGAGCAAAACCCAGTAATCACTCAAATGATAACTTGTGATGACCCTAGATGGGAAGTTACAATTGACATATTTTTTAATATTAATAATAATAATACTGAATAAAAATAATAACTTTTATCACTCACAATTGGTTTAGTGCCCGGTCGCAAGCGGACTCCTCGCCATTTCCCCAGCATCAATCCTCCAGTCCACTTGTAAACCTTCTAACCCCCCTCACAGTCACCAACTTCTCCCGCAGTGCAACTCACTCCCTCGCCATCCTCACCAGCATTGACCTTCTACCCCGCTCTGTTCTCCTCCACGCCCTCTGAATTTTCTCACTGTTGCTACCTTTTCCCTTAAGGGTCTTTGGGACGCATGGTCTCTGCGAGGAGAGCTCTCCATGCCACGTGTTCGAGCAGTCCTAGTGGCGGGACGTAAGGTCGGGGGCGCGACCTATCCTAGTGACATGCCTAGAGGAAGTAGCAGTGGTGGGAGAGCGAGCCGTCTGTCTTGTCACTTCCCCTCCTTCATTGTGCGCTGGTAGTCTCGAGGGTAAGGATATCGTTGAAACAAGCTGGCCGTGGTCTAGGCGGCAAGTACGGCGCTTCTCGCCAACTGAGTGTCGACTGATTGCTGGCTTGGGCTTTTGGCGTGGCAGCGTGTGGGCACGCATTTACAAAAAATGCCATTTATTACGTTTCCGTGTCATTTTCTAATATAGTTCAAAACACCGTTTTAAGAATCCTCACAGAAACGGGATTCAAATAAATTAGAATATCAAGGTCGTTACAACAAAAATTAGGACCGTATTACATCGTGTGTGGCGTAAAATGCCATGGGAACGTGAATCACATTGAAAACTAATCGAAAAAAAAAAAAAATACTCTCTACATTTTGTATTTTTCGGCTACGGATTTTTGTTATAAAATGTCAAAGACGTTTAGTATGAATATAAATCACAGTATTTTTTGTATTCATTACATTTACTTTTGCGAATTATTCATAGAGTAGAATTAAAAATTAACAAACACAATGTTTATTTAAGTATAATTAACTTTACCACTTTCACACATTCATCCAGCGATTCGAACGATTCCAAAGAGATAGAATGTAAACGGGTACCGAACACAGTTTGGATTCAATACTGTACTCGTTTTAAAAATTACTTGGAAACGTAATGACTGTTTTGGTTACAAAAAAAGGTTACACTAATTACTGAACATTTTAATTTGTTAACTAAAGGACATGACAATGGAAAAGAAAAGTTTTGCTGAATGTAACATTTGTGTGTGTGTGTGTGTATATATATATATATATATATATAATATATATATATATATATATATATACACACACACACACACAAAGGTTTTTATGACTTGCATGATGATCCAAAAATATTAGTGGAAATTTTATTATTTAGATTACAACTGTGGCATACAGCAACACTTTCCCTGAATGTGTACCTTTATAAAAAGCAAACACAATATGTTAAACATGGGCAAATTATGTGAATTAAGCGTCATGCTGTGTCCCGCAGAATGGTGCACTGTTAATTTCGTTCCTCACAATGAAAAATTGAAATATATAGAACGCAACCTTTTGTTGTGGGATTTACATATTCCCTATTAGATGTGCTTAGTTGTACACACAATACACAAAAGAATATTCATAATATTTATCTCAATAAAGTAATTGAAAACTGACACATATTTCTACTAATATACGTTCTACACACACTTTTTACACAAAACACTTAATAATGGACTACATATATTTAACCATACACACACCTGTGCAGTCGTGACTTATGAGATTAAAGAAAAATCACAGTGTTACGATTAACATAGATAATGTGTTAAGCACTGTACATGACATCGATGACGTAATTATAGGTAATACTCACTCTTTTGGGCTTGTTTGCTGATTATTTTTCATGGCCTCAGATTTCTTCTCTTCTGAAATTACTACACTGTCTGGCTCTCGTATTTTTAAATTTCTGGTGTGGCGCGTATCTACCTACTCCGGAAGCACACACTCGTAAAAAATGTTATTAAATTGGGCCCCATGGCTTCCAAAAATTGTCATCCGTTTCTACTCTTATAACTTTAATGTTCTTATTCTCAGATGTCCATACAGCAAAAAGACAGTATTTTCTTTTTGAAATGTGCAGTTGGCCTTGCTTTTGACAAAAGTAGGCATGTGTTTTGTTGATACCAGTTACCTCAGTTTTCTGCTTGTTACATGTCAGATATTTAATTTTGCCTTCGAAAACTGCTTCATCGGGATCCACTCCAAAAGTAGTAATTGGACACTTTATTTCCACCAGTCCATCATCTTCTATCAAACCATCAGGACTCGCTCCTAAGAATGGTAGCTAATAGTCTATGAATAAGCCACAGTTTGCTGTGTGAATGTTTTCTTGTCGTTCAAGTTGCTGTATTGCTCTCAGTTCTGAATTTCTGCCATGACTAAGTGACGGTACATTTAGGATGCTGCTGGAAAAAATAAGGCTTTTGACCAAATTTTGACAGCTGGTTGTAGGAAGCCGACGACATATCCTGCCGAAGTTGGAAGCTGTGAGCAGTTTTCTTCTAAGTTCCAACCACTGCCCACTTCCAGCTTGAAGAAGTGTTGCTCTTTCAATTTCCTTGCGCTCCACTCCTGTTCTTTGATAGGACTGCAGGATTAGTTCACGTTCTTCAGAGAATTCTTCAGGAGACAAATCGGGTTTTCACAATTTGGACCATAGTCTTTACTGCTGCTGCTGTTGATACCCATGTCTTTCTTCACAGTAATGTCAATTGCTTTCCTACACTTTTTTCTCCTGTGTACTGCTCGGTTTCGGTTGGCCAACCTTTTCAATTCCAGGCGTTTCACAAATTTGTTTGGGCTAAGATTATTGCACATACTTTTGTGTAGATGCGAGTGAGGTTTCTTCGTGTTGTGTGCGACAACAGCTGCGGTGCATCGTCCTTGGTATGACCTTCTCAGACAATAATTAATGCGCTTTCCTCCCACAAACTTGGCTACAGTTGCATTGAATTGCTTAACTATGTTGCTGTCGACATCATTAATTAAACTTCTGGAATGATTGACCTGATAGTTTACTGCCTTCATGATATGATCATACAGCCCACATTTTTTAAATTCTGGTACCATGTTTATTTCACAATCTTTGTTCCAGAGCAAATGTAACTGGCACATTTCGTGTGACAGCCAAATACATGGTTTGGTTCATTAAAAATGTCATTCTTGAGAGCTAAAATCTTGTTAGGGTCGGAATTTTTTTTCCTTTTTCCTATATTTAATAGCTTCGGTGATGGCCCCTCGCAGTTTCAGGATCTTACTTTTTACAAGTTTTCTGAGTGTTGGTTTGGCCAATTTTGCCTGTTCGCACAGTACTTTCAATTTATTACAGTAATTCCTCAGGAGGTGGTTACGACATTCAATTCTTTCTACTGTGATATTTGCATAGGGCCTAAGTTCCAGAATTTTTTTGTAGCAGTTACTGTCTCCATCTGCAATCAGCTTACTAAATATAACACCATACACAGGCTCACTTTGTTTAAATCCGTCTGCAATGATAATTGCTTCCATACTTGCTGAGCTGCCAGTCCAGTTTTTGTAGCAAGTGTGGATAGGGATCTCTTCATCAGGACTTCGGCTACAGACAAAACAAAACTTGTTTCTAACTCCCATAAACCGAATTTTTTTGTATAATACCCCACTATTGCTGCAACGCCAGAAATAGTATTATATTGACATCTATAAGAACGTTTCGACCAGCAACCGTCTGCTACAACAGTCAAAAGAGGAGTACCATCTGCACTCACGTCTCCTCTCTCTACTGCCAAAGCTGCCTCTTCTCTTATTGCCTTCTCCATTTCTTGTAGAGCAGCTTTTTCCCATGCACTACATATTTTGTTGTGAACCTTGGTATACGTTTTAGAT
>PNEQ01060518.1:0-16342 GCA_003012365.1 Medauroidea extradentata | reverse complement strand
GGTACTAAATAACTTGTGGGCTGTAACTCACTTCACCTAGTACCACTTATGGCTCAAAATTCACCTTAAAATTTCAGAGGCTCTGTTGGCATAATTGGCAGGTCATCTGCTGTATTAAGCTTCAATGAGACACAAAGTTTAATAATATATATATATATATATATATATATATATATATATATATATATATATATATATAAGAGAAAAAAAAATTGAATTGTTAAGGTTTATGGTCTGGTGAGGCCAGCTACTTCACAATATTACTTTAAAAATTTTAAACTTTACAAATTTAGTATATCTGTGTCCCATTTTTTTTTATAATTAATTGCAATAACACACACATTTTCAAACCCCTGCTGCATGGAAAGTTTGTTAAAATAGGGCAACAACTTTATAATGATCACGCGAAGCCACTCCAGGGCAGATTTATAAATAATTATAAGTTTAAAAAAATATTTATTTATTCAAGCATTTCTACATTGGTGCATACAGTAATCCCTCAGTATTCGCGAACTCAGTATTTGCAAATTCGCTTATTCGCAAGTAAAATTTGCGTATTCGCGAGCGAATGTGGAAGAAGAAGAAACAAAACAACAAAACACCATACCAATAATACCGCGCTCTCTCTGCTGTGCGCGTATCTTTGTCAGTTGCCTACTCACACATCACATCAATATCAGCACAAAGGAAGCCTGTGTGTGGCTGTGTCTAAGCGAAAGAAAGTGGTTTTAAGTTTAATTAAAAAAATTGAAATACTAGAAAAGTTAGAAAGTGGTTCTTCAGCAAGTGCGGTTGCACGCGAATACAACATGAATGAATCTACTGTGGGTTCCATTAAGAAAAAAGAAGTAGAAATACGTAAGTCTGTAATGGAAGCTGCTCCTCAAAGTGCAAAAGTGTCATCTGTGGTGCGAGATATTTATTACGAGACGATGGAAAAGAGAGTGAACTTATGGATTGAAGAGGTGGTGGCCAGGAAATCGGTTGTCGATGGAATAGCCCTCAGGCAACAAGCACTTGAAATTTATGAACACGTAACAAGAGGTGTGCATAGCCTGAGGCCATTAACAGCTAGTAAAGGGTGGCTGGAAAGGTTCAAAAACCGTTACGGCTTACAGAACAGAAAATTAAGTGAAGAAGCTGGCTCAGCAGATAAAGCATCTGCAGATGCTTTTGTTCCAGTATTTTTGAAGGTGATATAAGAGAAGGGCTACACGAGTGAACAAGTGTTTAATGTAGGCGGAACGGGCTTGTTTTATAAGCAAGTAGGGTCTCGTACTTACATTAACAAAACTGTTTCTAAGTCCCCTGGATTCAAAGCATATAATGATCGCGTAACTTTATTGTAGGCCACTAATGCTAAGGGTGACTTCAAATGCAAGCCTTTGTTAGTGTACAGGGCAGAAAACCCTCTGGCTCTCAAAGGCAAAGACAAGAGCCAATAGCCAGTTTACTGGCGTGCTAATAGGAAGGCATGGATGTCAGGGAAATTTTTTTTCGAGTGGTTCAAGAACCATTTTGTCCCTGAAGTTGACATTTATCTTCAGTCCAAGAACTTGAGTTTTAAGGTTCTGTTGACACTAGACAATGCTCCTGTGCACTGTTAAGGATGAAATTCAAAATGCACGTCCCAATGTTGAAGTTTTATTTATGCCGCCTAATACAAATGCCTTAATACAACCACTAGATCAAGGGATAATTAAAGCATTCAAGAGCTACTACACAAGAAATGTCTACAAAGCTGCCTGTCAAGAACTTGCTACGGACGTGTCATTAACAATGGTGGAGTACTGGAAGAAACTGAACATATGTGATGTTATAGTTTTTATACAGGCTGCATGGAAAGAAGTCTCACAACCAACAATTAATAATTGCTGGAAAAACCTGTGGGAAGAATGTGTAAGAAGTGCGAACGTTGTTGGCGAAGCTGATGTAGTAGTGAAAGACATTGTTCGAATGGCTAAAGAGATTGGTGGTGAAGGTTTTGAGGATATGATAGAGGGAGAAGTTGAAGACATTATTAATGCCAAGGTGCAAGAACCTACAACAAACGAGTTGGATGAGCTAGCTAAAGACAGCAGTGATAGCAATGACGAGGACAGCAATCAGGTTACCTGAGGTGAAGGCATTTACTTCCGTTAAGCTTTCTGAATTATTAAACGATACTGAGAGACTGTGCAAAAAGTTTCAAGAATTTGATCCAATTTTAGAACAAAGTTTAAAATTCACGAGATCGGTTGAGGCTGCACTGCTTCCCTATGTCGAGGTTCTGAAAGATTTGAAACATCAAGCTAAACGGACAACATTGACGCAGTACTACAATTTTATAACTTGTCCGCCAGTTAATAAACCTGACACCTCGCCGCAACCAGGATGTTCACGCGATAAGGAGCCGGAGCCACAGCCGGAGATGGAAGACAGCAGTATCGATGATCCGATGAGCACGGAGGAAGAAGATAGGCGAGAGGATGAGAAGTGATTCATTATCAACTGAAATCGCCAACTCCGTCATTCTCCCAGTAACACTAACCTTGTGTACCGTACTGTATTTCACGTTTTTCTCTCAATTATAAAACTGTCTACTACAAGTGCAATGCTTACGAACTTAATCCGTATTGCTGGTGATGTAATCATATCTCTGCCTTACGTTGTGTAACTACAGTTTGTGTACTTTTCCTATGTATAAAAAAATTGTGATAATGTAATTTCTTTTTGATAGCAAGACAGCATGTAAATGCTCATACAAAACACGTTTTAAAAACATTTGTCATATAATTAAAAATTTTTTTTTGTTAAAATGAGGGTTTGGAAACCTAACCTAGTTTTTCCCATATGTTTATGGTCTCAGTATTCGTGATTTCAATACTCGTGGAATTTTTGAAGAACCTAACCCTCGCGAATATGGAGGGAACACTGTAAGTGTTAAGCATTATAACGTCAGTTAATATACACTTGTTACTAATATAAATTTTCCGTAATTATTTGTGTGTTGGTATAACGGCTGTGATGCGTGAAAATAGTGAACTCACTGTTCCTATGTAATAAAGTGCTGGCCCCTGACTGGACCCACACACTGCGGTCTGGGATAAAGAACTATGACGTTGCATATGTTTTGTCAGGGGGGGGGGGGTACGAATGCTCGCCGAATGCTCATGAACATGCTCTCGAGTTGTATATTTCAAGTCCTTGCGGGCCGGTAGTGTTTTTTCACAAGGTTCTTGCCCAATTGTAGGGTAATGTCTATTCTATCGAGTAAATCAAATGCGGTTTTCAAAAGCGCTCTCTTAATACCTGTGGTCAGCCAACAAGTTTTGTGTTTTTGAAATTTCAAGTGATATATATATAATAAATAATTTCTTGCTATTGGGCAAGTGCCCGGTGGTAAGCATCCAACATCCCTACAACATCATCTCCGAAGCCTTCCTAAACTGTCCCACACCCCGCAACGACACCACATCCTCCTGCAATAAATTCCACTACCTGACCGTCCTAACAAGCATTGAGTGTAGTTCCCGTCCCGTCCTCCACCAGACCCACTGTATCTTTTTACTGTTTTTGCCTCTACCCCTATATCCACCCTTATCTAGATGTTCAGCTAGTGCACTCCATCCTCTGTCCCGTTCCACTATCTTATACATCCTAACCAGTCTTTCCACCCTCCTCGTATCCTTCAGTAAGTTTCATCCCATATCCCTCATCATCACTGATGGCCTGAAACTACTTTCATCCTCTCCATCCTGACACCGCCTTCTCCACTTACCCTTCACCCATCTGGCTGCCCTTCTCTGCACCTTCTCAAGTTCCCTCACCTCCACCTCAACATGGGGCCACTCAGCTGCAGCGTACTCAAGAACAGGCTGGACCATGGTGTTGTAGGCCTTCTCCTTCACCTCCGAGCTGGTTCCCCTTAATATACTACCCATCATTCCTAGCACTTTCCTACCCTTTGCGACCACACTCTGAACTTGGTTTTTCCACCCAAGATTTTCATGTAGAACTCCTAGGTACTTATACTTGGATGCATCGCCTATTTCCTGCCCTGCCCTTTCCTTCCCTGCTCTTTAGCCTTTTCCTTGTAAACCGCACGAGTTTAATTTTTCTAACATCTATCTTCATTTTGTTTTCAAGTGTCCACAGCCTTATCTGCTCAATATCTTCCTGTAACTTGTTCTCACATCCCACCACTGAATAGCGCACACAATCATCAGTGAATAGTCGTATTCTGCTGGTAACCTCCAAACCTATTTCATTGACCATTATGGTAAACAATATCGGACCTAGCACACTCCCCTGTGGTACCCCTGAAGAGACCTTTCCCTCAATTGACACAGTACCCCCCTCTTTCACTTTCTGAAACTTTCCCTTCAGGAAATCTCCTCTCCATCCTACCAACCTCTTGTCTTCTAATAGGTCATCCACCTTTTGTATAAGTTTCCCATGAGGCACCTTGTCAAAGGCCTTTTCAAAGTCAATAAAACAGGCATCCACTTGCTTTTCCTCATCAACAGCTTTCACCAGGTCTTTCAACAGACCGGCCAACTGAGTCTCACATGAATATCCTTCTCTGAAACCATGTTGGTATTCCCTCAGCCAGTTATTTTCATTCGTCACCTTAACTACATACTGTGCTACCAATTGACGACTTGAAAAGAGGCGGAGCTACAATCAGGTGTGGGAAACACTTCCTAACTCCATGGATACCGCAGCCGAACATAACCTTCATTTAGCTGTTTGGCGCCAAATGTCCCGGATGAGATGTACGTCAAGAAAATTGATTTGTTTGGAATTTGCCATTTTTTTTTTTCAGGTAAACATTAATCTTATGTGTTTGCGTATCTTAACCATGAAGTAGAAACTACTATATTTACCCTCGCGTGCAAATCAAAATTTTTGCTTTCTGCAATTACCAACCAACAAATCAGCATGTTTGTAAACAAGCTTTGTTTCCCACAGTACTTTTCCCCTGCGGTGACGTCAGGGGGCGTGTACTTCAAGTCGTCCATTGTTCCATCACCTTCCCGGTATTCAACGTAAGACTCACCAGCCTGTAACTGCTGGGGTGCGACCTTTCCTTCCCCTGCTTGTACATTGGTACCACCAGTGCCTCCTTCCATTCTAGTGGGAGCTTACCTTGTTCCAGTGACCTGTCAAACAGCACTTTGAGATATTTAATCAACTCCATTACAACAAACTTTAATGCCCCATTTCCAGTACCGTCTGGTCTGACCACCTTGCTACTTACCAGCCCTCTGATGATCCTAGCTATATCCTTCACTTTAATTCTAAATTTGTCACCTCTTTTCTTATCCCACTTATCATTCCTTTACCACATGTCATGTGGCCCAAAGACATAAAAGACATGCCTTTGTAGCATATCAGCCTTCGCCTTGTCTGTTGATGCGACCAGACCCTCCCTAACTTTTAGCTGCGGAATCCCTCCATCTCCTCCTCTCATCTTCCGATCATACCCACAGAACTGTTTCCAGCTCTTATCTCTCCCTAGAGCCATTATGTTTCCCAAGTACTCGTTTAATTTTTTTTCTAGCTCTCTTCCCATCTCCTTTAATTGGTCCCTAACCCTAATTAACCCTTTATTTTTCTACTCTGCATGGAATTTTCTACACTTTCTTTTCATTATTTTTATCTCCTTACCATAATATGGAGGGTCCCCACATGAACTTATCCTTTTTTGAGGGACAAATTCTTTCAGTGTTGCTTCCACAGTAAGTTTTCCCACAAGATTTCTACACTTTCATCCTTAGACCATTCCTCAAATCTCTCCTTAAGATGATTTTCTGCCCCTTTGCCATCCCCCTATCTGAATTGCCATATCACCTTGCACCTACTACTTTCGGTTTCTCAGTTCCAATCTCTACCACAGGGATGTCATGATTTTCCCCCCTCTGACTATATGTCTCTCCTTCCAATTTCCTGCCTGCTGTTTCCATCTACCTTTGCTTTCTCACATGGCTGCATGTCCCTGTCCCCTTCTGTGCCTACGTCACCTACTCTACTGCCTTTATTATCTGCCCTTTGCTGTGCCTCCCTTGTTACTTTTACAGCTTGTTCCTTGGCTCCAACCCTCACCTCACTTTGCAGCCCCCTAGCACATGCCTCTATGTACCTAGCCTTACTGACTCCTGTACTCTTCTCCCTAGTCTTCTGTTCCAGTTCCTCTACCCTCTTACTCAGCCTTTCTACCTCCTGCTCTGTTTCCCTTCTTTTTTTGCCTCTTCCTTTAGTTCCCTCTCTGATGCACTATGCAAAGCTACCATTTCCACTTTTGTCTCCTTCAATTCACCCTCCAATTTTCCAACCTCACTATCAGCTTTCCCAATCTTGCCTCCCTTCCCATTCCCCCCTCCACCTTCTCTAATCTATCCATCACCTCTGCTTCCTTCACTTTGATTTGCTCCACCAACCTTTCCTTCCACTCCTCCTCCCTCCTTTTTATTCCTAGCCCCTCCACTATTTTTCTCCCTAGTATGCCTCCTTCATCCTCCCCTATCTGAGTCCCTATCTCCACTCGCCCCATCTCCTGCAGTTTCCTGACCCCAGCAGTACTCTTTACCACAGATACCTCCTTCCCAGATTTCCCACTCCTACACTCGACACACAACCATTCTTGGCCTAGGAGTTACAAATCCTCCTCCCCCATTCCTAAGCATTCTGAATGGAACCATCCATTGCACCTGTCACACTGCACACCTCCCTCTCCTGCCTCCCAAGACTTTTTACAGATTTCACACCTATACCTCCTCCTCCTCCGCATTCTCATTTACCCCCTTCAGTGATGACTTCTCAGTCAACTGCTCAAACAAATATTACACTTGAATATAAACACTATCTATGCGTGTAAAGAATGCACTGTAGATTTAGCAAAATATTTGTCTCGTGGAAAGTATGTATGTTTTTTTTGGTTTCCCGTCATTTTAAAAGCTTTAGTAGCATGCAGTGTTTCTCGAATTCTAGGTTTGTTCGACCAACCTGAGCTTTCTGCTCTCGAGAGCATGTTGAGATTTTCTAGTAGTAGAAAAATAGCAAGAAAGAGCAGAAAGCTCACTACTCTTTTCTGCAACCAACCGAACGCCATAATCGTTGTTTACAAAACAACAGGTGACGAAACCTGAATATTCATGTTTGTTGATGTTTTGTTTTACTTACTTTGAAACCTTTGGCCATGTAATTTATTCTTCTTACATTTGCGATTTTTTTATTACTATTTACATTAATGTATCCAATAGTTTTTACCTGACAAAAGTGTTAATTTTTCAATAATCTCAGTTATGTACAGTATGGCTTATTCTAACCTCAAGAGAAAACAATATCTCAATATTAACTTTTAAATTGTTTTGTAACAAATAATATGGTATACAGTGAATTTTGTTTCTGAATCAGTTTTTATAAAATGGCAAAACAGTCCAATTACATAACCAAACACATTGGATAGGACTCGCCACAACAGAAAAATAACACCACGCTTGGCGCGCTTTTTATCTGCTATAAATCTCACTGCTGCTTTGTTCTTCAAATGCAGGAGCAGAAAGAGCATGCTCTTTCTGAGATTGAGAGCAGTGCTCCTCGCGCCTGAACAGGCTACCAAAAAAACACTTCCAGTAAATCAAAAGCAGTAAGAAAAGTGCAGGAAAATCGCAGAAGTAGTAGAAATCTATGTTTGTTCGGGAGACCTGAGATTTCTGCCACCGAGAGCCGGTTGAGAATTGTAAGGAGCAGGAAAATGGCAGGAAAGAGCAGAAATTGCACTGCCCTTTTCTTGCTCCAGTCGAACGCCAAAATATACTAAGTATGTTGTTTTGTCAATCAGCTGATCGTTATTTTGAGAAGAAATTTTCTTGAGTATGGCATTTTTAGGCGCTGAAGAATTTCTTCTGCAAAATTTTTTTCAATAAATGGTAATCGGCTGATGATTAAATAAGTAAATAAATGAATAAACATAACACGGCACAGGATAGGCCACGGTCGGTTCAGGGGAACCAAAGGATGTGCCCGACGTGAGGTTACCTGGGATTGACATCTGGTGTGGGTCGATGGCCAGTTGGCCATGTAACCTGGCCCTCCTGCGCTTGTTGGTGTTGGGAAGTCCTCGTGGTGGTTTGCGTGCTAGCCTACCTGACTCTCGTTGCTGTGGCTTCTTAGGGTGCGGAGGGGAAGAAAGTCAATTTTTGCCTTTGAAGAAAACACTGACGTGAATTGAAACCAGCGCGGTGGTTTATTAGCTTGAAACACCCTCGAGCACTGCTACCATTGACCGTACGTAAATATTCGCTCGAAGCGAACAAGTAAAGCTGTGAAATGTGACGTCTGCCAACAATGGAATTAGTTGAGGAATTAGTTGAAAAGTTATGAGGGAGGCTCAAATAGCACTGCCCTGACGCGCGTCGATCCCCGAGGCCGTGAAGACATACAAAAAGGTTCCGGTAGACTAAATTAACTATTGAAAACTAAAATATTATGTCACTAAGATGAGGGACCTCAGGGAGACGTGACCGCACTCCGCGCGCACAACCTACTTCCTCACTGACAGGACGAAGACTAACTCAAATGGCGTCGGACGTGGTGGATTTGCTCTTACATTCTAATTTAACATAAGTGCAAAACCAAAAGTTATGAAAAAGTAAAGAAATAATTTTAAGAATGTTTCTGCCCATTACATAAATATAAATATCACTGCCAGTCTTTTGTACGGCAATCTCTGAAAGCATTGTTAGAATAAAATATGTATTAAATTCAAAAATTAAATACATAATGAGATTCTACTTGAATTAAGAGAAACATATATCAAAATTGCTCTTAAGGAGCATATTAATGTAAAGAACACAAAAAGTACATATATTAAAAACACTCTTTGCAGGCTTTCCTAAGCGTCCTTGCCGCCATGATGAATTTAACAACTAAAATAAAATGCAAAATGTTCTAAGCATTTTCAAAAAGAATACTGTAGTGAAAACACGCAAATCTGCAGTGCCTTCTGGTATGCTTTCTGTTTAACTAACGTCACCATTTACACAATGCCTGTTGCAGCTTGGCACCTGACGTGCATCGTGACATGTAGCGCCCCGGTGCCACATGGTTTGAGATAGTTTTAGATTGTGTTGAAAATACTAGCAAATATGCTGAGGACCTTGCAAACAAATTTGGCTAGCCCAAAACTGCTAGTTGTAGACCATAATGTACTTCACAGGGGGGTACGTTGGTGTTGACGTCTCCACTGATGAAGCACAGTGCCTTGTCCTGCTGTAGCGGGGGGAGGGAGGAGAGAGCACGTGGCCGGGACACTGCTGCAGCAGCCCAAAAGGGACAGTGGCAGAACGAGCATCCACGGCACACGCCAAACATTTAATTTTCTTCAGAATCAGTTGCTACCTAGAAATTTAAATTTATTAATTTGGGTGTATTTGTATGTCAGGCCATGTATGTCACGACGCTTTACAAAAAAAATTAATTTTCTATATACTACAGAGGTAGTGTTTGAATGTAGAGTCTTAAAAAACGCGTCATGGAGTTAGTATTTGAATGTAGAGTCTTAAAAAAACGTGTTGTTGAAGAGTATCACTGAGCATGCAACACTTTAATTTCCTCTATGACATTCAGGATTAAGTTGCTACATACAATATCACTCTGTTTAATATCATAAAGAAAAATGTGCATCAGTATATGCTAGTGATTTGATTTTACAAAGACTCATCGGCCGACCAATAACTAAACTAGTGACTATGAATAAGCCCCGTATATCCCCGAAGTTTTAGCTCATCATACTCTAGTACGTAAAATCTACTTGGGGTTAACATAGCTTTTACCAAAAGAGCTGAATTACCGAAATCATACTGGCTTTTTATTTCTGACAGTTTACAAGAAATACATATTTAAAAAAAAAACTGTTCAAACAAGCTACAATCTTCAAACACACTTGTAAACAAATATTCCAATTTTGCACCCTTTTACTGCCCTCGATCTCACTCCGCTTTCTACTCTTCGTCAACAGCAAGGGCAGAAAGGGCTTGCTCTTTCTGCGACATATCGCAGTGCACTAAAATTGAAAAATCGCGAGAAAAGTGCAGGAAAATTGCAGAAGTGGTAGAAATCTCAGGGCGCGAGAGCAAGTTGAGATTTATGGTAGCAGTAAAAGAGCAGGAAAGAGCAAAAATCGCAGTGATCTTTTCTGCTTCCAATTGAATGCCTTAAAGTTACGAGTTGCGGAACTGTCAAGACCTTCGTTTACTTCATATCAGCTGATCACAAACTTCCAACTTTTTTGAAAATGGCATAATGGCATTATATGGTTGACAGTTTTTTTTTTTTTTTACGTGAAAAAGGAAGAGAGTGAGTAGGCCAATGGGTGCTAAAAAGAGTTCTTTCTCCAGGTGGGAACCAGCCTAGTTACGTCACTGCAGTGAGGTCATCATAGAATGGGTCAAAAGCCATTAAAACTTGAAATTTTAAGTAAACCATAAACTTAACTTATATCTTATCCCGTAACTTGCACAAATGTAAAGATATTAAAAAGTTTTGGAGCTCCTAACATAACGTTTTACCTTAGATGTTTCTAGTTTTTTTTTTTTTTTTTTTTTGTGAGAACTTAATTAAGTTACTTAAAACATTGCCAGGCATTTATTGCTCATGTCTGCATATATAAAACAAAATTTCTTCCAAGTGACTGTTGTACAGCAGTAATAGTTTAACTGCTATTCATTTATGCAGATTTATGTAGGCCTATTCAAAATTTATGATTTTGTCCGAGTACAAAAAAATTTGTGTTATTGCCCGTGCCATTGGTTTTTAAGGCATTTCGAGGTTAATTTTGTTACTTAACGACTGATTTATTAAACTGAATACTTATTTTATTTCATCATTCGCCTTCAGCTACGAACGTAATATTTCCATCTGTAGATTTATTGCCTTCCACTGTTTGGCCAGACATCGCAACGCAACAAAAATACTGAAGTGTCTCCTACAAAGTAAACAATCGATTCAAATTTGGCGCAAATTTCTCTGCTCTCGATCTCATTGCTCTTCTTCGGCAGCAAGAGCAGAAAGTTCACGCTGTTTCTGAGAAAAAGAACAGTGCTCCCGACGCCCGAACATCCTACTAAAAAAACATTCCCGGTGAATCGAACACCCGAAATGAGAAAGAGCAAGTAAAGAGTAGGAAAATCTCAGAAGTAGTAAAAATCTCAGGGTGCCCGAACAAACGTATTCTGTTAATCAACAGAACGTGGTTGCGTGCAAGAAATAAACGACCCTACTCCAACGAGTGAATTTTCGTAAGCGCATTCAGACAAAGACAATCGCGAAGCGTAATTGAATACGTCAATTGTAGGAAAGTGTTGTGTTTATGTTTTGGTTAACCTATGAATATTAATCTAGAATACTTAGCCTGGTACTACAGGCCGTCAGGTTTAGAGAATATAATTGATTATATTTGACGTAGTGAACAAGAAAAACTGGGATTCCCTTGTGTGGATAGTTCGTGTCGGTTTCATTGTGCGCACTGAAGGAAGAAGTAGGCCTAAGAAAAATGTCTTGGCCTGCTGATGACACAGAGTGGTTTCACAACCAAGTAGAGGTAAAGTTAGTTGTTTTAATTGTTTGGTCGTTTCGTATTTATTGCCATGTGACCTTGTTGAATTTCATGAGCTTTCAGTTTGATCTAGGCTCCGCAGTGCTTAGATGTGCATTTTTCGGCCCGATTTGTTTAAAATGACCGGTAAATATTAAGAATCTCTATCCGTCGTGTACCGACCAAACTATCGGTTTTATAAATAAGTTTATAATGAAATAGGTTTCTGGAGATGTAATATGTAAAGAATATTGTTTGTTTAGTTTAGGCCTACCGAACCTAACGTTTTTTATTTTAGTAGGTTAAGTTTTTAATTTTTCGTTAGATAAGGTTAGGTTGCCTTATGTAATGTTATGTAGCCTAAGAACCTAACAAACAATGGAAAACTTAATAAAAAATGGAAAATACATACGGTTGTATTTGGGATTTTTTAAAATTCTATTTTATAATCTCTCACAAAAATAAACAAGAAATTACAGAACGAACATGGTGCCGATGATGTCACACTACCCAGCATTCCCATTTACTTCAACACACTCTCAGGGATCCATGAGAATATGGAGATTTATGGGCGGAGACAGTTAAAAATTGAAATTTCTTCTTGGGATCACAAAGTAACAAAGAGCAGATGGTTTTAATATTACTATTCAATACCATTGTACTTTGATCAAATAGTCAAATGAAACCATCTTCTTAAATTTCCTTTTCGATACCAGTTCCACATAATTAATTTCCACAGTTCCATCCTCCCAAAAATTCACTTTCTATACATTACTATTCAATTCAACATTTTGAGACCCATCTTCTCTTTGGTACTTTGCTATAATAGATACAATTTAATGCATCATCACAACTACTTCACCTAAAAATTCCCCTACTAAATCATGTTTAACCGTTTCTTCTTTTGGTATCACAAAGTAATAAACAGTGGATGGGTTTTATTTTATTATTCAATGCCAACATTCTGGGAAGAAACAGTAAAATAAACCCCATCTTATCTTTGTTAATTTGTGGTACAACTTCCAAATAGTAAATTTTTACATAAACTGAACGTCACTGTAAACATGTACGTGTCAGCATCACAAGTTTGCCTGACATTGCAATACTATTTTAGAATATAATTTCAATCCAAATTTTTTTTTTACCTCAGCGACTGACCTTGTAACAGCTATATCAATGCCATTCCTCTCCAGAAGCACTTTTCAAAAATCTGACTCTTTGCACATACTGTTGTCAGTTACACATTCCGAAACTAACACGTTTTACTTAAAATTCAGTATGTTAAAAGTTCAAACAACTGAACACTTAATTCTAATCAACAGTTCACTAGTTTGCATGGTACTATTTCACATGCCAATACTACAGTTTCCAGGAATCTAGATTACTAACTAGCATTCCGGACCTAACAAAACCATTGTTGTCATCTTTCATTTCCTATTATATGTATCCCAACACATTCTTAATTATTGAATTATTTTACATTCATTCCGTAGATCCACAATAAAATGCCATCAGACTTAGGGTGTGAAGCATGTCAAAAACAGATAAATCATCAACACAATGAATACGTAATGATGACTACAAAAATATTTGTTAACACCAAAATAATAAAGTTACCGTTAAAACCTAATGTCTACTTTTAAAAATAATAAATGCACGTTTCATGTACACAATTTCAAACAACATACGTTAAGGCGTTTGTTCGTCACTGATGCCAACCAAACTAACTTAACATTACACAGTTAAGTTCCCCTCCTATGTATAATTATTCTTACTATCAAACTAGATATTTCATCATTCATTAGTATTACTATTACTTTGCCATATAAAGCTTTAACATTTTTTTATTTTCTTCAAAATAATTTATTTCTACTTTTTATTTTCTCAGATCTTGCTACCTTACCTAACATCAATCGAATACATATGATGTCATAGATGTAAACAAATTCTTTATGATTGAATAGTAATACACCCCCCAATATTATTTACGTATTGCTACTTCCTATGTGTATAGAAACATTTTTCATAAATAAACTATGTCTGTAAAATTAATATTTTTGCCGGTATACGATGTACAGCTGTTTTTATTGTTTACCTAATGTTGCTGGTTTTAACTTATGAATGATTATGAAATGAGACTAAGGCCACTGGTAGATAAATTTTAAGGTTGCATTAGTTTAACATGAATGACAGAGAGCTTCTAAAGTAAACAAATGAAATAGGAGGAGCCCCCGCTGCTGGAGGAGCTGGGAGTGGACACAGGGCTCATCGTCCACAAGGCACTGACGGTGCTAGGGCCGCGAGGTGGGAGTAGTGACCAGCTGGCGGAGGTGGCACGCACAGCTGAGCTAGCCGGTCCGCTTGCCTTCTGCCTGGCACTGGCAGCATGTGTACTGGTTGGAGGAGGAGGTGCTGCGGCACGTCTTAATGTCATGTACGGACTGGTGCTGTTGGGGTGTTGTGGCATGTACGCACTCCTGCGACTGATGGGACCTGCCCCGCCACCCCCTGCCACTGTGGTCTCTGCGCTGGGGTACTGCCTGCCCCCACTGGTGCTGCTGTGTGGACTGGGTGCTGCACTACCCTTGCGTGGCCCTGCAGGAGTGGTTTGCGCTCCGCTGGCCGTGGCCTGGAGCAGCTGGGCTGCTGCTCGTCAGCTTGCTGCCATCGCCAGTGACCCTGGCCAGACTGCTCTCTATGCCTATCCTTGTGCCATCCTCTATGGTGTCTTTGTGTTACTTGCTGTGTTTTAAATATATGTCTTGTATATATTTTCACAATAAAGTAATTAGAAAATTTAAGTATTTGGTTTATTTTTTCTCAGATTTTTCATGAAAACATACCAAAATGGTTATCTCACATGCAAGTACACACACATACATGATGTATAGAACAAATGCATAATATCTCACCTGGGCTAAATTGAAGATTAAAATTTATGTGGCAAAATGTTGTACATTTTATGTGCGCAATGTGGCAACACTGCATGAAGATAGTCCCCTCTTGTGCTCCACAACCAGGTATTTCATGTGTGTTACATTTGGTAAACATATAATCATGTTTGGACTCCTCAGGTTTTAACCTGGAAATACAATGTAAGGTTAGAACAGTAATAGTAAGATAAGATATTGATGGAGCGCAAGTGGGGGACAAACTACAGTGCTACGTTGTCGCATTGTGCATAAAAATGTCATTGTACATTTCGCCACTAGCATTTTCATCTCTAATTTAGTCCAGGATGTGCGTGGTGTGATTAGTATGCATTTGTTTCTAGACGTTGTGCGCGTGTTCATGTGTGTGTGTGTGTATATATATATATATATATATATATATATATATATATATATATATATACATATATACATACATATACATATACATATACACACACACACAGGATGTTCCGGGAGTAGGCGTCAATAAAGAGGCGGGTGTGATAGAGGAGCCCAAGACCTACCAAATAAACCGAACTTGTATAGTACAATTCGCAACTGTTTGAAAGTTATGAATTTTTTAAGAAAATTCTGCTGTCCTCTACCCTGAGCTAAGCATTTGCTGATTGTGGAATAAGTAATGGTCCATGTGGAACTAAATATGTACACGCCAAAGGTGATTAGTGTCGTAACATTTAAAAATCCATTTCATGTCACTGAGAGTACAGCTTCATAGGGTAAAACAATCACTTTCACAAAAGTTGTGTTTGGTTCTGAAAGATGCCCCTAGTTCGCACCAGGTAAAAAAATATAATAATCACATTAATGATCACCCGCCGTTGGAAAAACTACCCCATAGTTTGGCCAATTGATTATAAAAACCAGTATTTTAAATTAACAAACGTTATGCAGGTAAATATGAAAATGTAATGTAATGTGGAAGATTCACATAATGTAAAATCAGCTATACTCCTGAAATTAGTATGTGAGTTAATAATTGAATGTAACATTGCAAAAATAAAAATATTAACCAATGTTTGAAGTTATTAAAATGTATTTTGAGTGTAATGTGTTCTATTTGTGAGGATAAAGTAAAACGTTATTAATAAAAGTAGTAATGGTCAGTTATTTCACTAAACAAAATTTATCCAAACTGGAAGTTATGATAAATGAATTACATCACCAGACACCCTTATGTAGTTGCTGTTTGATATTCGCAGCAGCTGTGGTTATGTAGAGACTAGTGCGCTCACCTCCCATCACAGCAAATTGGATGTAATTCCTGAACAGCCTCACAGGCATATTTTCTGCATGTGGAAATTGTGGATAATAAATTATGATCTGGGAAGGAAGGGTTTTTTAGATTTAGTTTATTGCATCCTTAGATCTTTTTTGTGAACATTTTTGCACAAAGATATCGGACAAGTCATATTTACAATATACAAACAAATGAATAAATTACTTAAGTTATACATTAAAAATTATACATTAAAAGAGCGAAATTCAAACATTTCTTGTCGGTTCAGGCTTGCACGTAGGCTCACGTCAGCATACTTCATAGTCTCCACATGTAAAAGAAAAGAAAAAAACAAGAGAAGAACAGAATCTTAACCCAGAATAAATATCGTAAATAAGTTGACACTCTCTCTCGAGCGGGATGAGATCAATTTAATTTAGATGTTATATGAGATGTTAGGGTGGGCGCCAGCAATACTCCCCAGTATTACACTTCGAGACTCTTACACTCAGGGGGTGGTCTGTCCAGGTACTGTTAATGATCCCACTCGGCGGTGTTACTGATTGTTTTATACTGATAGGTACATGAGCACTA